>JADGMU010001008.1:0-217464 GCA_016920895.1 Vaccinium myrtillus
TAGAATTACAATAGACAAATTAATCGGGAAGTGGCATGGAAATCTCACTCTTTTAAGAAGATTCAAGCCATCTATAGTAAAATACCAGTGCAAGAAAATTTTTATGACTTATTCTCTCCAGAATACATCAACCCGACAATTTATCATGACTTGTAGACGACAATTTTTTAAGATCATCTCCAACCAAAATTTCCTGTAAAACTCCATTTGGGGGGATCAAAATTAAAATTTCACAATCAAAAAGTGAACGTAGAGTGGTTTTCATTCGTCACTTTATCTCTATTTTTCATTTTCATTTCAAATTTTATCTCACTTTTACTCTAATGATTGTATAATTACGTTAATTTGAATACTAATCTTTTTTATATTCACAAGTAGCTTTGGAGGATCTTCCATTTTCTTTACCCATACTCCAAATACAGAGTATCAAATTCTGTCCTTTGAATTAGAGAGACAAAAAAATGGATTGGAGCCAGCTTCATTTTCCCTCCAAAATAAATAAATGAAGCCAAATCCCAAATATGAAGAATATGGAATGAATTGGGATACTCCAAAGCCGCCCCCAAGGAGACGTCAAATTAAGTCCGCGTGACTCAAACGCGCAAAGAAAATAAGGCCGGACAGACAAACGTACAATGATTTTTGCTTGTAAAAATAGACCACTAAACAGCAAGACTTAAACTCAAAAAAAAAAAAAAAAACAGCAAGACTTAAAAGTCCAAGTCTATCTTGGGGCTTTAGTGAGGGGAGACGAAGAGTAGGGCTGGAGTGGCCCTGGTTATCCCACACTTTTTTTTCTTTAAAAAACAATTAAAAAAATTTCATCGGTTAAGATCTCCCAAGTTTCAGTGGATGATTTTTTTTTGGGTAATTCATTTTGGGAAATTAAAAGAAATTAAAAGGGTTAAGTGAATGAGACATTTTCTGAGGGCGTCAGAGAGAAAAAAAAAAAAAAAGTGCGTACTCCACGGTACAACCCGCCGGGGTGGGCTATTTGGAGGCCCTAACACAACCCGCTAGGATAGGGAAAATTGGGCAAAAATTTAATGGGCACAAATGCCAATTGAGCTGTGGTACATGGACCATTAAAATTTCCTCCCATTGAGGAAGTTGGGTTGAAGTTTTGACCGAAAGGCCTTGGTCCCCACATGGGCCTACCTCTTGGTTGTGTTTGGTTTGGTTTTGAGTTTTGATTTTTTAAATAATTAGAGGGAGAAATATGTATAATAATTAAAAAATAGGTATTAATGATTGGAGAGAGGTAGAGAGAAAAATAAAAATAATATTTAAAAATAGGAGTAATAATTGAATAATAATTGAGAAAATCGGTTTTTGGAAAGAAACCAAACTAAACCAAACCGGTCTTCACGTGAAAGCCACAATTTGGAAATGATCACTTTACAGCTGGTACTTGTTGAACATTTGCATGCGTGTAAACATTTGCGTGTAAAAAAAACTGATCATTGGGACCGTGGTCCCTACTTGTTGACCGAAATGCTTTTCCTCCGTCCAATATTGAATATTCTGCCTTCTCCATCACACCTGGTGGGACCAGGGAGGAGAAAACTTTGAACCAAGTGAATGAAAACTTATACGCGCCCCGCTCTGACGCGGTCTGACACCGCGCCCCGCTTGGGCCCCACCCCTGACACGTGATATTTACTCTTTTGCCCCTCCATCTCTCCTTTAATTACCATATTACTTTAATTCATTTAATTACTTTATTTACTTTATTTATATTACTTTAATTCCTTTAATTACTTTATTATTTATATTAATTCATTTATATTACTTTGTTTATATTACTTTAATTCCTTTAATTTATTTATTTATATTACTTTAATTCCTATAATTACTTTATTTATATTACTTTATTTCCTTTAATTACCTTATTTACTTTATTTATATCATTTCATTTCTTTATATAAATTAAATTAATTATTTAATTCATTTAATTATTTATTTAATTCAATTATTTAATTTAATTCAATTTTTATTTAATTATTTATTTATCTCTTTCATTAATATCTTTTTTCTCTTTTATCTTTTTAATATGCTCTAATATCTTTTTTATCTTTTATATATTTTAATTAATTAATTTATTTATATATATATTTTTATTTATTTAATATTTTGTATTTAATACTTTTTCTTAATTATTTAATCTTTTTCTTAATTATTTAATCTTTTTCTTAATATTTTGCACGCACTTGTGATCCTGCAACTTGTGATCTTGTGTTCTTGCAACTTGTGATCCTGCAACTTGTGATCTTGTGATCTTGCAACTTGTGATCCTGCAACTTGTGATCTTGCAACTTGTGATCCTGCAACTTGTGATCTTGTAATCCTGCAACTTGTAATCCTGCAACTTGTCCTGCAACTTGTGATCTTGTAATCCTGCAACTTCCTGCAACTTGTGATCTTGTGATCCTGCAACTTGTGATCTTGTGATCTTGCAACTTGTGATCCTGCAACTTGTCCTGCAACTTGTGATCCTGCAACTTGTCTTGCAACTTGTGATCCTGCAACTTGTCCTGCAACTTGTTGCTTGCGACCTAGCTTTGTTGTAGTTAGCGTCGCCCCAAGCGTAGGGCTAGGTCGTCGAAAGCATAGTAACCCGGCAAGACCGGGGTCGATTTCCACAGGGACCAAATGCAACCGGCATGAGAGTGACTTGCGTTGAGAATTTTCGGCGTTAAGACGGCCAACTTTTTTTGTTTGGTTTGTTTGTGAGATTCTCTCTTTACCTCCTAATTTAACGAAAACAGGATTTGACTAGGAAATTAAACAAGGGCTCGGTTAGGGGTTCAAACTACCCATGACTTAGCTTCTTTCACGTTTCTCAAAGATAACTCAAATGAGAGTCGATTTGCTCGCTCACACTCGGGATATTTAACAGTGAAAATAAAGTTTGACAAAAGATGGGGTTTGGTAATGGAAAGCAATCTCATTGAGGCATTTTATCAAACACCTAGTGTGCCATGGTTCTAAGCATTGTGTGTGCCAATATTTTGTCTACACCCAATCAAAGAAATAAACAACACCATGTTTTGATCATAAATACGAGAGAGCTATACATTCACAAACCCGTATTTAGTCCGAAATAATGAGAAACCGTGAAATCCCCTAAGCCATGGGGTAGAAATCACCCCATGCCAAGCCTAATGGACTACTCACACATGATCAAGCTAGACATTGAAGAAAATCGTAGAGAAATGAAAATCATGACGAAAATGAAAATAAAATACGGATATATAAAGATTAAAGAGAGTGCTACAACATTAATAAAGGACAAATACCTTGAATCTAAGTAGAAAACCTTGAATCTTAGAGAGAAGTTAGAGCAAAACCCAAAAGAAATGAAATGGAGGTAGAGAGAGAAAGTGTCTGGGTAAGAATGCCCTAAAAAAGGTGCAAAAGAGGTATAAATAGGTCCCCCAAAAAGTTACATAAGTTGTCTAAAACAGCTGTCAAAATCTACCCGAGTGAGGCTGGTATTGATACCCCTGCGATCTGGTATCAATACCAGTGGGTTCTGTTTTCTTCTTGTTCGACTGGTATCAATACCCCGTTTCTGGGTATCAATACCAGTAGGCTCTAATGACTTGGGCTTGATTTTGAGCCTTTTTCCGGCCTTCGAGTGCATCGGGTCATCTTCCAAAGACTTGATCACTTCAAATATGACTTGGGGAGGATTCCCCTCGGCCTTGCACATACTCGGCTACCTCCGGGTACTTCCGGGGAATATTGAGAGCGTCCGGCTACTCCATTTGCTCCATTTTCCTATAACTCAACAAAAACATCCTTCACGCAAAATCAAGATAAAACAAGGATTATATGCGTGCAAGTGTGCCAAAAAAAGGGAGTTAGGCACCCAAATATGCAATGTTGTGTGCCTATCACTTGTCCTAGAAGAACATTATGCATATTTCAGCAGTCGCGATGGTTGCTCATTATCCTTGTGATCTTCCTAATTCTCCCACTACTACTTCACTTCTTCCTCATGCAGAATTTCTTTCTTTTTTCGTTTTTCATCGAAGAACATTATGGATGGCTACTACTATCCAGATGGTTGCTCATTTGAGAATGATGTTCCCAGTGATGAGAGCATCAATTTTAGCGGTCGCGATTATACACCCGAATTTAGCACTGATCAGGTTAGTTATTTCCGTTGTTCTTATGCATATTCGTCATTCATTTTGAAAGTAGATAAATATGATAAGACTGAATAATGTTTTACTTATACATATTCGTTATTTTGTTTTTTTTTTTTTTATAGATTTTTGAAAGTAGAGAAGATATGTTAACTTGGGTGAAGAGAGTTGGTCTCAAAAATGGTATTGTGGTGGTTATTAATAAATCTGCTAATTTAAAAGGCGGCAAGCTGCCGAGATGCATTCTTGGTTGTGAGAGAGGAGGAAAGTACAAACCGCACCGTGGGGTTGAAAGGCTAATATTGCATAGGAATACTGGAACTAAAAAATGTGAGTGTCCATTTGAGTTGCGAGGTATACCAATACCTCCAGACGGTGCCAAGTGGGGTTTAAGGGTTTTCTGTGGTCTCCATAACCATGAACCAATAGAAAATATTGAGGGCCACGAGTACCCATCAAGGCTAAAACCAATGGAGAAACAATTTGTGGTCGAGATGGCCAACAGCACCGCACCGCGTGAAATTCTTAGTATTTTGAAGAAAAAAGACCCGTCAAACACTACGGGAATTAGAAGCATTTACAACGCCATTTTCATAAACAAGGAAGCCAAACGTGATGGTCTAACTACTACTCAATATGTGTTAGAGCAATTAATTAAGAATGGGTACCTCCACGACTTTAGGACAAATCAAGACACCAACGAAATCATAGATATTGTTTGGGTTCATCCTACAAGTCTAGAGCTATCTGTTAACTTTTCATCCGTGTTGGTAATTGATGCCACATACAAAACCAATGAGTATCGGAAACCACTATTGGAGGTTGTGGGTATCACATCCACAAATCTAACTTTCTCGCTTATGTTAGCATATCTTAATAATGAGAGGGAAGATACATGTACATGGGCCTTGAATACCTTAAAGAAATGGATGGTTGGAAAGGGGGCACCGTTGCCATTGGTGTTTGTTACAGATCGTGATTTGGCACTTATGAACGCTATTGAAGCATGTTTCCCCATGGCACGTCACATCCTTTGCATTTGGCACATAAATCAGTGCGTAATGAAGAACTGCAGCGCTGTGCTTGGTCAGTTCTTTCCAGACTTTTGCAATTCATGGCAGTCCCTTATTCATTCATCTAGCACTTCGTCTTACCAGCATAAGTGGGCTGCCATGTGCGAGGAGTATAGCCAATATCCGCGTGTCATAACTTATCTTGCGGATACATGGTTAACGCCGTACAAAGAGCGATTTATTACAGCATGGGCAGATACATGTATGCACCTCGGAAGCAATTCAAGTCAAAGGTATAGTCACTTTATAATTTTACGAGTTAAGTTTTCTGCATTATATTCTACTACACTGTTCAAACTTTTCTATTTAAAGAAAGTGCATTATTCTATTACAGGGTCGAGTCTGCACATTCGAAGCTAAAGTGCTATTTGGGCGGTACAACCATGTCATCGCTCCAAACATCTTTTAAACGCATAGATAATATGTTGACAAATCAGTTTGGGGAAATTAAGAAGTCTTTCGAGAAATCTGTCAACATTCCACGCCACAACCATTTACATGACCCCGTTTTTGATGAAATCAGGTGTCGCGTTTCATTATATGCAATGGAGTTGATCGAAAATCAGTTAGAATCCGCGGTAGACGCCTACCCCCTCCCAAGTGGCAGTTGCGGCTGTTCGATCAGAACAACACATGGATTGCCATGTATGCACGATTTGAGGGCTTATCGTTCCCACGGCATGTCAATTCCGCTATCCAGTATCCACGTTCATTGGCATAGGCTCTCTATGCACGCGACCGGGTTTAATGACGAGGGAGAACAACCCAACGAGACATCTCGTGTGGTTGACATATTACAGGGTATGGATCCACGTATGCAAAAGCAAATGATAGACAGGTTTGTGGATTTGGCAGATCCGTCTCACAGCAGTGTTCGAGCCCCATCATACAACACTGAACATAGAGGTCGTCCTGCGGGAAAAGCTGAGCAAAGTGGATGGCGCATACCTTCCTATACAGAAGCATCTACATCGAGAGGGAAAAGGAAAGGGAAAGGGAAAAATGCAGGGAGGGAGAGGGTGGAGAAGGAGAGGGAAGAGAGGGAGAGGGTGGAGAAGGAGAGGGAAGAGAGGGAGAGGGTGGAGAAGGAGAGGGAAGAGAGGGAGAGGGAAGAGGTTAATTACATTCAGTATTTACCTTGGCAATTCCAGCAGTATATGTTTTTTTACTTATTGATAAAATATTGATAATTGTTTTTTTACTTATTTGTTCGTAATGATTAGACAGATATTTGATGATGAATATTTTTCTGCTATAACTTGGCCCCCTATGACCCTTAATACTGATTTTGCCACTGTTACTAGTGTATCCGGTACCTCTGCTTTGCGAAGTACGTAGACTCATTCGATCGAAACTGATTGTTCCATATTGTGGAAACGCGATTTTTTTTTTTTGAACAGGAGAAATGCTTTCGCATTCAGAAAAGCCCAACGGACACTTACAAAGATTACAACCAAATACACTGAAAATAATCTAGAGAACAACCCAAAGAAACAAAAGATAGGAACATCTAAGCCCAAAGTAAGGATGCCGTCTCAGGCACCAAGATGTGAGCCTAAAGCTCGCTAACCCATACTGCGTAGCGCAACCATCCATTGCGTGGGCAAACCGAAACAAAGTCGGGTTTAGGGTGAATCAAGATGAAAGAGACTAAACTCCTTACGGATCGTGAAGATTACAATCAGATTAAAACAATAATCGCAGGTGCAATCCGGAACCAAAACAACCAAACAAAAACTAACTAAAAACAACCATTCACAACCCAATAATATAGATCCGCCCGGAGCATAACTGAGTTGAACCGGGACAGGCCAGGATGCACTGAGTTGAGGATGAATCGTTTATTTCCCACCACCATCCCACCAGACCCGGAAAATCCAGATCGGTAACAAACCGGACCGAAGGCCGCCGGTAGCAAAGCATGAAAGCAAAAACTCTTCTCTGCCTCCTCCTTATTTGAACCTCCACCAGCCGCCTCTGTTTCACTAGACTGGGTCCCGGAGCCGCCCATCAAACCCACGGCACAAGCGCTGCAGAAGTCGGCCTTTGAGGTCCGAAGTCGCAAGAAAAACACGAGGAAACTAAGGATTAGAGGAGATGAACACACTGGTAGGGGGAAAGAGAGGGAGGAGGGGAGGAGAAGAGGAGGAGGGAGGGGGGAAGGGGCTGCAAAGAGGCATCAGCCCCCACCCCAGGAGAGAAAATTAGGGCCGACTGTTTCCTAGAGAGAGAGTCCCCAACGACACAGTTGGTTATACTTACAAAAATCAATTGGATACAAATTTTTTGTGGAAACGCGATTGATAGCTCTTTAAATACGTTCTCCAGTCGTATCTGAGACCAGATTTTTTTTTGGATAATTTAGCTTGAAATTAAAAGGGGGTTAAGCGAATGTACAACCTACAAGGGACATACCCCAGGGAGGACAAATAAAAATAAAAAAAGAAAAGAAAAATTGCGTACTCTCCAACACATCCCGTCGGGGTGGAAAAATAGGATACCCTTGCACAACCCGCAAGTCTGGGATTAAATAATTTTAAGAACCCAAGCCTTTGTTCGTTTTGGTATTCAATTATTACCCCTATCTTTAAATATTATTTTTATTTTTCTCTTTATCTCTATCCAATCATTAATACCTATTTTTTAATTATTATCTCTATTCCTTCCTCTAATCAATACAAAAATCAAAACTCAAAATCCCAAACCAAACACAACCCAAAATTGTGTACACATGCAAAAGCACACTAACCCATTCGACTGTTGGGTTTTGTTGGGGTAATGGGGTATGCCCCCTCAATTGCGTGGTGGGCCCTCAGAAGGCCTATTGATGTTGAAAGGTCTACCGAGAAGGGGCCTTCACTACCCAAAATACTCAGATCTTCATCACCATTAGGGATGGCAATCGCGACCGAACCGAAACCGCTATTTTTACCCGAACCATAACCGAAATATTCCCCGTGGGTATGGGTATGGTATGGGATATGGCCGAACCGAATGGGAATGGTTCGGGTATGGTTCGTGACCCGAAATGAACCGTGACCCGAACCGAACCGTGACCCGAAACGAACCGAAATATGAAATTATATATTTACCCCTAAAATTTATAGTAATTGTGTATGTACCCCTGGCTATATATATACCCTTATTTTATATATACATATTACATAAACCCCTTAGGTATATTTTAAAATTACACTTTACCTCTCGTATATATATGTAAGATATTCACAAGTTAGGTTTTGGTCTCGCATTCTGTACATTTTGAGACTCTCTCTACTGATATTTTATATATTATAGTCTTGAGTTCTCTTGACTGATATTTGTAGCCTCCTTTTGTTATTTTTTTTCATGTTTTTTCAATTTTTTTGAGATAATAAAATATCCTAAACTCAATTTATTCATGTTTTAGTACGGTTTGGGGTGGGGCGGGATGGGTACAATTCGGTTACCCAAATGGGTAGCTATTTTTTCCTTCACAAAATCGGTTACCCGAAATTACCCGAACCCCGAATGGTTAGGTTATGGTTCATCCTCTCCCTTTTCCGAACTGAACCCGAACCGAACCGAAACCCTTTGGGTTTGGGTGCGGATCGGCCAAAACCCGAACGGATCCGCCCCATTGCCATCCCTAATCACCATGGTCCCCACCTTGACCCTTTTGATTTGTTGCGTGTAGAAATAGAAGTGGGTCCTAATGCCCATTAGCCAAAAGGCACTTCTTTATGCGTGTTTAGAGCATCCCCATTTGGCACCCTATTTTAACTCAAAAGTTAAAATAGGGAGCCAAACCCCCAAAAACACCTAAAAATTAGGTTCTCTATTCTATCTCATCAAATTATTTTTGCTACAGCGGTACTGTTCACGCACCAACTAATTTTTTATCATTTTCTGGTTTCTGGATTTACCTCGTCGAGACGAATCCAAAAAATATAAAATTATGGTCAAAAGTAATAGTTTTTAATAAAGCCGAAAATAAACCAAAATAAACCAATTTTTTGGATAATTTTTCGTCTTTATTCACAAAACTTTAAGTTTGACTGACTATTTTATATTTTTTAGATTCCTCTTGTCGAGACAAGCCAAGAAACCACAAAAAATCGACCGAAAACTAACAAATGCAAAAAAACTTTGAATAAGGACAAAACGAAAAAAACCAAAAAATCAGTTTTTTCAAATTATCCAACTCTCTCTCTCTCTCTCTCTCTCTCTCTCTCTCTCTCTCTCTTATGTTATATTTTAAAATAAAATAACTTTTATTATACACGATTATTTTTTATAAAAATTATGTATTTAGAATCTAGTTGATGAGATCTTTCAAATTAGATCCCATTTCAATATGAAATTTTGTACATGTAAAAAAAGTTGTCTTATACCCACTAATTAATACTAATTTACACTAATTCTAAACAATTCACACTCTTCAAAATGAAAGAATTCACAGACTTTAAATACATAATTTACACACATCACAACTCAGTCTCCAAAATACACAATTCACAAAAAAAAATTCACACCCCTTAATGCAGAATTCACACCACTTCTAAATAATTCACAACCCGCAAATGCACACACTTCTCACCCATGCAACAATTCACACGACCAAAATAGCTCACAATTTACACCCCTTTGTAACAATTCACACCCCCAATAACACACAATTAACACCCTTAATAGCACACTTTCTTTTTGGGAATCAATTTTGTATTTTTGAGAGTGACTTATGATGTGCGAATTCTTCAATTCAGGTAGGTGAATTCTTTTTTTTTTTGGTGTGTATTATGTATTTTGCATAGTGAGTTATAATATGTGAATTCTGCATTTGAAAGATGTGAGTTTTTTTATTTTGGGGGATATGAATTATTTGGATGGGGTATGAATTCTTAATGAATAGGTACAAAAAATATTTTTTTTAGACGTATAAAATTTCATATTCACAATGGATCTTGTTAGAAAGATCTCATTGAGTAGATTTCAAATATATAATTTTTATAAAAAATAAATGTGTAAAATAAAAGTTATTTTATTTTAAATCGAAAATAAAAAAGTGAGAGAGAGAGAGAGTGAGAAGGACAGAGAGAGTGAGAGAAAGGACGAAGAGAGGAGAGAGGGAAATAAATTCTGACGTGGAGAGAGAGAGAGAGAGAGAGAGAGAGAGAGAGAGAGAGAGTAGAGATAAATAGAGCGATGGAAGTTGATGGAACTTTTCGGCTATAACAAATGTACACACACGCGGCGCATTGAATGATACAGACATGCTTTAATGTTACACGCGCATGAGGGCCTGTGCGGAAAGGAAATACAAAGATAGGCTCGCATGGGACAAATAAAAAAAAGCGGGACCAACCTGGAACTTCCCGATCTTATTTAAAAAAAGCCTAAATAATTGTAGTGAGCATCCGCAAACCAATCTTCAACAAGGTTCTTGTTCCTTTATCATTTGTGTTACTTCTCTTGAATTGGAATAACAATAATGCTTTTGTTTCTTATTTTCCTCGTGTGTTCCTTTAAGAGCCAAACATTCTGCATTTTCTTTCTTATATATTTTCTGTAGAAAGAACTCAAAATTTTAGTTGGGATATAAAAAAAAAAACTCTAAATTATAGTTGGGGCATGAGGCAAACCTAATTTCCACATCTTTCAACACTTTTAAGATCTATAAATTTCGTGCGATATGGACATACCCATCCTTTTTTAAACTTAATTTTGTTTGTACCCTTGTGATTATAGACTTGGGTATATGATATTTTGCTTGGCTTTAACATATTCATGTACACCTTCTCTGCCGATTTTTTTTTATTATTTTCCACACTAATTTAAGGAATTGAGATAAAAATTCAAAAAAAAAAAAGAAAAAAACTAGGGATAAAATTGTATTTTAAATGAAAAGTACACAAATTTTCGTGGGCTAACATTTTGATGGAGTGTTTAAAGTTGGTGTTTACACTTACATTATCATTACACGACAAATTCTCAATGTCGCACGAACATTCAATACTTATTATTTCTTTTCCTCATTCAGGTTTCCATCAAAAAATGAAAGTGGTTCTAAGTGGTCCTCAACCAGGCAATAAAAGAAGATGGTAAGGGTTTTTGAGATCTTTGATAAGTTTTTTTGAAGTAACAAAAATGTAGAAAGCTGCGTAGGAAAACACGAAAATTTTTAGAATAGAAATTTTAAATTAAGCCCCTAAATACCTTAGGCCAACCCTACTTCTGAAGACTAATCAACTTCCATTTCCACCATCAACCTTTCTCCCCCTCCCCTTCTTCAATCTCCACCATGGTTTTAAATACCGACTGTTACATAATGTATCAGTCGTTACGTAACGGTTTTTGCTCTCTCCGATACCGTTACACCCTGGTATACCCGTGAGAGGAAAAAATACATGCGTATAGATCAGTTCCCGATACGTATCGGTCCATATCCGATTAATGAACCGGTTCACAACCATTGCGGCCGATATTCAACCATTACTGGTCATTTAAGCAATTTAAATTATCTTTATAAAAAATAATTTTTAAAAACTCACGACCGCTACACCAAGTTCTTGTTAAGTAACGTTCGATACTACCGAAACTGTTACACTCAAAACTGTTACTTACATATCATGAAACTAATATTCAAAACCTTGATCTCCACCATCCACCTTTCTCCACCTCCCACGTACCTCTTCAATCCACCATTCACATTTCTCTCTCTATACATCCACATAGTAGAGAGGAAGAGCAGTTTTTCAATCATTTATAAATCTTAAGCTTTCCATTCTAATCCTACGGTTCTAAACTGTCTATTTTTGTTTCCAAGAGTTGCATTTCTGTTTCAAGAGTAACTTAAGCAAACATCTAGGACTAATTTCCAGGTAAAAAAAAAAAAGATCACGTCTATTTCTTTTCTCCTTTAGACTGCCCCATGTCTCTCTCACCCCGAATCCCACAATCTCCTCCACAATTCTTTCCTTTTCGTTTGAATTTTCAAAAGTATTTGTACCTTTTCTACCCTTCACTTTCTATTTTCACTCCCTCACCTATACTACTCACCCTAAGAAGAAGTGCCGTGCGCAAGTATGTATTCTTTCTCCTGATCTGGAATTCGATCCGATACTGGATAGCCTGTCAACAGCTTCTTTTCTATAGTTTCCTCGGTAAACTTATCAACCGCATGATCCACCCTCACCAGATTCTAAAGGCTTCACTCGGCTCATTCCTCTTCGAGCTACTTAGTCCCTTTGCTCGCTCATCGATACTTACTTTAGTCTTAGTTTAGTCTATAATACTGACCAGGAAAGAAAGAGATTCAATATCGCATTGTCCCTTAGCAACCAGACAGATCGAGAGACAGAGACATATATTCAATGTCTTGAAAGGTAAGGGGCAAGGCTTGCTTGTTTGGTTTCAGGCTCCAAGAAAGAACTTTATTAGCTAAAACTACCCTTGCAATAATAGCTACACACTCTTCGCTGACACAATTAAATTGGTGTACTTTGGTTTGAGAATTTGTGAAGTAATTTTTGAAATGATAGGATACACAGCCGCTATATTTTTTCTTGTTGCGTTGATATTAGTCACTCGTTTTTTTTTTTATACATATTGACTCGTTTAATATATGTAGCGATTATACGATTTATATTTGATGTTAACAATGAAGTGCATTAGATGATTTGTATTTGAATAAATCCATTAAAATGTCGCAATGAAGTTAAGAGAGCTAAACATGACCAATGAAATTATTAGCTTTAAGATAATCAGTATCTTGTTTGTATTGTGATGAAGTAATGGCTTGAAATGTAAATGTGGTTATCAATCCTTATGAAGCATAAGATTTTCAAAATGGGTTGACTTTAGCAAATGGTTTCCTCATTTGCTAAAATCAACCCATTGATTTTACGGAATTCTCATTTTATCAAATAGGAAACCAAGCAGAAAACATTGCAAATCTTACTGTAAATTCTCATACGTTTTCCATACTGATCTCTCATCATTATGTGTGCATGGGAAACTATATACACATAGATATATATATGGACATATGATGATATCGGACTGTTATTAAAAATATGTTGAGAATTCTGAGGCTTAGATGTAATTTGTCCTAAATTGGTTGTGTAGATTTTCATTGGTATTAATTTCATTGCAACAAATTAACCTCATACAGGAACCAATGGCCCTGAACAAACTTAAACCAGCACTCGACCAAACTATGATCACAGAAGCAGGAACTCATGGCAGTGCAAAAACTCTCATGGATGTTACTTTTTGCTGAAAAGGTCATTAACATCAGTTTACCCAAAAAATTTCTCCACACCTTCCTTAATTGAGGAGCTCTACGGTGTTGAGTACATTTCCAGCGATTTTCGGAGGCGATTGATTGCTCTTAATAAAACGACTCCCTCTACGTTGTGAAGCATGAACGGCGGTTAGATTTTAACTTTGACTGTAAAATTGAGGTAGATTCGATTGTATTTCCTTCCATTCTTATTAGCGATCTGTTGACCTATTTCCCAATTATAGTTCCAATTATTGATTTTGTATTATTTTTTTGTGTCTTCTTGTTTGTTGTCAGTTTGGTCATACCAATCAGTTTCAAATTTCTTGTCCAAATTTTACGAGTGTTTTCGCTTAGATGACTGACAATCTAATGATCAATGTGCGCCTCGGTTTAATACCAATAACTTTGGCTAGCATTTAAATGTACAAACCCCACCAATGGTTCAAAGCCACCTCGGCGATTTGCCTCGGGCAGATCCCAGTGGACCAACAGTATTTTTACCATTTGGTCGTCCCAAACAATGCCACGACTTCAATAGTAATTTGGCTCTTAGTCAGATAAGCATGAATCAACTTGGTTTTACTAAACCATCGGCCCTAAAATGAGGGTATTCAATGTTAATGCAATCTGTTTTATAAATTTTTACTAACTTTTATGTCTGGGGTACGGCAATCTAAATTCTTATAAGGAGAATAAGAATCATGTTGCAGCCGGAGGTTTGCTTTCATCTTCAACATGCTCGGTTGATTCTTCACTTGGTTCCTCCTCTGCCGAAGGCGATATTGGCACATCCGGGACCGGGGCTTCGGGAATCTGCCTTATCGGCGCATCCCTCGGAACTTGAGCTGCATCTAGACCCTAGTTGTAACCAACTCTAAAGCCTTCCTTGAAACCTCCCCGATACCGGTTCACATAGATGACGTTTGTGATCTCCTGCACCTGCCCGGTGGCATAGTACTTGGCCACTTTCTTCTGCCCGGCTTGATATGTAGAACTATCAACTTGGTCAAGCTCCTCCTTATGTTTCGCTATTCTCTCGGCCACCTTGGCGCCGGCATCTTGTTTCTTGATGGCCTCTTCAAGCTATATTAGTACAAAAACTTCAAAAAAAAAAAAAGATTGGCGGGATACCTACCGTGACACATAGAGCAATGCAGTGAATGCTCCCAAATTAACACCATTCTCCAATGATGGCGCAAAAAATGCTTGCGACTCTTCCTTGAATTGTTTTGTGGTGGTTTGTAGTTGTTGGTAGCTAACCCTTTTTGGTGTTGGATTTTTAATGACCTCAAAATTACAATTTTAAAAATTTAAGCTTAACAACCTTCAGTTTTAGAATAGAGAGCTACGAACTCGGATCAAACTCAAACGAACTTTAATTAATATTACGGGTGAAAGAGTCATCGAACTACTTAGGCGCTAGAGTGCTGCTCACCCTCGGCCAAGCCTATAACGACTACTGAAAAATCCTATTTTGCTAGCAATCAAATAATCAAGCAATAATAGGAACAATAAATAAATAAATAAACGATGAACGCGCGATATACGTGGAAAACCCCGAATAGGGTAAAAAACCACGGGAAGGAATCAAAACACTAAAAATACCATTGTGCGATTACAATCGACCTATACTTACAATTGAAACTCCTCTCAATTGACCCAAGAACCGATTGCCGAATCCACGTTCATCGCACCAAGTGTTTGATTGCCGCAAGCCTTGAATCCTCAAGCCTTCCAAGATACTTCCAGAAATCCACCGGAAGAGCCAACGAATGGTTGATTAAAAAGTTGAGTAAACTTCTTGGAGTATTTGATTATATTGCCCAATCCTTCATGAAAACTCCAAGACCCAAAAAACCTCCAAAAAGAACTGCTCTCTCTTTGTTTTAATGTCAAAAGTCGGCTACAAAAAGAGTGTCACACTCAAACCCTAGCTGCTGCCTTTTATAAGGGTATATGCCGCATGCTCGAGCACATGTAGATTGCTCGAGCACTTCACCAATACTTTGCCAGCAGCCCCTTTGCTAGATGCGAGGTAAATATGCGCTTGAGCACTTTGCTTGGATAGGAGAAATCTTGCTCGAAAAAACTTCATAACCCGGAATAGCATCGAACCATAGAAACACCATTACAAATACAACTTGATTCCTTCCACAATCCTAAACAGACGCATCTAAACATAATGTAAATAAAAAGTACAACTCGATAATAGGGATACACGAAAATGTGTGTTTTGTCGTGAGATTTGCCAACAAAGACAAACTGTGGCCTACGGTCCTAACAATCTCCCCCTTTGGCACTTCCATGACAAAACACACTAACATTGAAGACACCTATCCCCTAACAAAATGTGATCACCTGCAAAGCTGCAACAACAATACTGAAGCACACAATCTGTTAGAATTAAAACTACTACTCCCCCTTTTTGTCACGGAAGGACAAAGGTAGAAGTATGAAAAAATGTAATCAGATAAACATGAATGAACCAAGAGAATCAAAGATTTCCATAATCAATAATCATTATCGGGGAAGGAAAAGCACTATCAAGCATGTGAATAAATATCCAAAAGAACAAGTGCCAGCAAGTCAAAAGATAATCTATAACCCCAGCAAGAAATATAAATACTACTGTATATTCATTGAACATAAACCATACTTCAAGTATTCCATAACGAATAATAGTTAACGAAGCAAATATTCAACAGGAGATATAAAGTGAAGTGAACGAAGAATGAGCAATTAAAGTATAGTCTAGTGAGTTGTTGAAAATAGCGAGAGCGAGTAGCCAAAATAGACAGTGCCAAAAAGTCATAAGTAGCTATATATCAAAATACCCCAAAACAATTACGCGCATCTAAAGGACTAATCCATACCCAGGAAAAAGAGCAGATGTCGCAAAAAAAAAAAATATATATATTTCACACTGGGCAACCACAAATATACATGTAGAACTTAACATTGGATCAAACCAACTGAGGTGCAGGTCTCGGCTATGAGACTCGAGGAGTGAACATAATGAAAATGCATGGGCAAATCAAATAGAACCAATCAAGGATATATTGAAAAATTAAATGCACCACGACATATAAGTCTATGACAGCAGTGAGTGTGTGAAACACGTCATCGAAAATTAAGATCACCATCCAAGCATCCGAACAATTCTCATGTACCATTGGACTGTCACACACTCTCCCCCTCACGAAGTCAAACCAAGCACCCATTGATACTAATTATGTCCCCTCCAAGAAAAAAAACAACTCCCCCTCAACTTAATACTTACTATTAGATAGAATTTCATAGTCGTGTTTTCGCTTTTACCCCATTGCTGTTTGACGCGAAAATTGGGAGTAAGAGTACCTCACACCCAATGCCCGGTTACTAAGCAAACGGTCCAATCACGAATGCTTAAATTCTCTTTTACCCCCACTACCGTTTGACGCGAATATTCGGACTGGATAGAGCCGAATGATCCGGTTACTAGGCAAGTGGTCCAATACAAATGTCTTCACGAGGTCTATCCACCTTTTGACGCGAACGCTTAGAGGGAGAGTACCTCACCCCAATTGTCCGGTTACTCAGTGAACGCCCGGATAAACATTTATCTCACCCACAACTAGGTATATATATATTTTTATTGCTTTTGCATAGAAAGACATATAACAACGTATCCAGATATGAGGCCAAAAACGGTCAATCGCTTAGGAAAAATACGAGACATATCCAGGTGCATGAGAATCAAACTCGCCTTGTCAAGTAATCTCTTTAACTTTGACGTGTAGAGGTGGTAGTCACAGAGACATATGGCCTGATACATTTAACTCTCAAATACATCGCAAGAAAGAACCAAATAGGATGCTCATACGCTATCAAGACATTAAGATGCTCAAATCCCATAGCATCAACCTCAAACCTTAAGGCATCCACAGTGTAGGAAAAAAAATATATTTAGAAGATTTTAAGAAATTCAATTTTTATTTTTATTTTTAAAAGAACATATAAAATCAATGACAATAAAGAAGTAAACATAGTGTTCCAAACTAGAGAAATAATAAAACTATATAAATGACTAAACCCATAGAACTAGGTGCAAGATAAGCAATGGAAATTAACCTAGACTATGGAACCAAGATCAAGCTTCAAAATGCAAGGTCAACGTCTCTAGATGATCCCGAGTCATCTAGAGCATCAGTGGACAAATCCGCATGAGGTCTCAAATTTGACCTCCTAACCCAGATAGGTCTAACCCAGATAGGTCTAGTCTTGACATTCTCAATTTCTTTACCATTTTTAGGAGCATGTATAGGGTTCACCTTCTTATAATTTCCATGAGTCACCTTATGTCTGGGTCTTTGAGATCTACCAGGATAGTCATTAACATATTGATGTTGAGAAGAAGATTTGGGGTACCCATGGAGTTTAAAGCAATTCGGTCGAATGTGACCTTTCACTCTACAAAAATGACACGTAGGCACATGTTTGTCATAACTAAGAGAATATGCCAAGTGGGGGTGTGAAATATTTGACATCTGTAACTTCCCGCGAAGAGCTCTAGGTTTCATGTTACTTACCTGAACATAATTATCTATATTTTGTGGAGCATGAACATGATTAGTGATAGGATAACCATGGAGTTTAAAGCAGTTTGGTTTAATATGACCCTTAACATGACAATAATGACACGTCGGAATAACCTTTTTCTTGTTTGTCTTATTAATGTCATGAGTCATCTTAACATTATCATGAACCATAGGAATAGCATGAGGTTTAGAATTTACCTTGGTAGGCTTTGTTTCATTAATTTTACCTTCATTTTGCATTGATGTTGATTCTCCAAGATAGCCAAGGCCTGACTTGTCACTTGATGGCCTTTGCATAAGAAGCATGTCATCCAAGGCTTTTGATCCTGCATTGAAACGCTCAAATACACTATTAGCACTTGCAAGTTCAATTTCGAGTAGGGAATTTTGATCAGTCAAGACGTTGATTTTCTCTTTCAATCCTACAACTTCCTTTTGAAGCATGTCTCTCTCTCCTTTAACGGAGGCTAACACCCCTTTCGGATCATCAACCCGATTTTTTAGTTTCGCCAACTCCGCCACAGCTGACTTATACTTCTCAGCCAATTTAAGATTTACCTTGGTGATCTTAACACTTTCTCGATATAATTGATCATATTTTTCTCTCAACTCTTGATTGTCCTCAAACTCATCCCCTTCTTCCTCATCATCACTATCATCCGAAGATTCCTCACTAAGATGTGATTGTAAGGATGCCCCAAATGCAATATACTTTTTGTTATCTTTTTGTTCTTCCTCAGACTTGCTAGACGCACTATCATCATCCCAAGTTATGTTAGCTTTGTAATTCGCCTTCTTTTTCAACTTGTTGATACATTCATGAGGCAAGTGTCCATACCCATGACACTCGCTACATTTGAGCCCTGATGGTTGTCCTTTAATCTTAGAACCATTTTTTTATAGCTTTCTTTTTAAAAAACTTTTTCAAAATTTGAAAAAATAAGTCCATGCTTTCAGTATCATTGTCATCATCATTATTGCAATCTGAATCTGTCTCATCAATTTGAGAACTTTTAAAAGCAATAGGCTTAGTCAAAGATTTTATTTTTGATTTCTGAGATTTAGATTGCAACATATCTGCCTCATAGGTTTGAAGAAGACCAACTATCTCTTCAACAGATTTTTCTTTAAGCTTACGTTTACCTTCAAGCATAGTGACCTTAGTTTTAAATCTTTCAGGCAAAGATCGCAAAAATTTTTTAATAACTCTAAAAGGAGGAATTGGTTCACCCAAAGTTTCACAGCTATTAACAATAGAAATCAATTTAGAGTAAAATTGGTTAAAATTCTCATCCTTATGCATTCTGATCACTTCAAATTCAGTAGTAAGCCTTTGTAACTTTGACTGTTTCACCACGTCCGTACCCTCATGACTAAGATATCCCAAGCTTCTTTAGCTATTTCACAGTTGGTTATCTTACGGTGTTCATCGATATCCACAGCACTGAACAAAATATCCAAGGCTCTAATGTTTGCTTGTAATTCGATTTTTTCAGTGGGAGATAGCTCGGAACCAGGTTTGGGTACTACTTGATTGTTTACTGTACGAGTAGGGTAAGTATAACCATTAACACACGACTTCGAAATTTCTTCGTCTGCAGATCTCATAACAGCTTTTATTCTGGATTTCCAATAATCAAAATTCTCACTATCCAAAATCGGTACACGACTAGATAAATGATACATGTCTGTGTGCGTGTGCGTGTTCATCTTAACTGAGGATCCACTCTAGGAATAAACCCTAATATAACGAGCGACCCGCTCTGATACCAATTGAAAAATCCTATTTTGCTAGCAATCAAATAATCAAGCAATAATAGGAACAATAAATAAATAAATAAACGATGAACACGCGATATACGTGGAAAACCCCGAATAGGGTAAAAAACCACGGGAAGGAATCAAAACACTAAAAATACCATTGTGCGATTACAATCGACCTATACTTACAATTGAAACTCCTCTCAATTGACCCAAGAACCGATTGCCGAATCCACGTTCATCGCACCAAGTGTTTGATTGCCGCAAGCCTTGAATCCTCAAGCCTTCCAAGATACTTCCAGAAATCCACCGGAAGAGCCAACGAATGGTTGATTAAAAAGTTGAATAAACTTCTTGGAGTATTTGATTATATTGCCCAATCCTTCATGAAAACTCCAAGACCCAAAAAACCTCCAAAAAGAACTGCTCTCTCTTTGTTTTAATGTCAAAAGTCGGCTACAAAAAGAGTGTCACACTCAAACCCTAGCTGCTGCCTTTTATAAGGGTATATGCCGCATGCTCGAGCACATGTAGATTGCTCAAGCACTTCACCAACACTTTGCCAGCAACCCCTTTGCTAGATGCGAGGTAAATATGCGCTTGAGCACTTTGCTTGGATAGGAGAAATCTTGCTCGAAAAAACTTCATAACCCGGAATAGCATCGAACCATAGAAACACCATTACAAATACAACTTGATTCCTTCCACAATCCTAAACAGACGCATCTAAACATAATGTAAATAAAAAGTACAACTCGATAATAGGGATACACGAAAATGTGTGTTTTGTCGTGAGATTTGCCAACAAAGACAAACTGTGGCCTACGGTCCTAACAACTACCCCTCCATGCATTGACTAAGGACTCGCCCAGGAAAGGTGATAAACAACTATGCACATGACGATTTATTGTGTCATAAAAGAAGATCGGTGCCTATGTGCACCAAAAAGATATACATGGCAAAGCTGTCAAAGACACTCATAATTTCAACCTAATGGGATTCACAATTGTTACTAAACTTAGATTCAGATTTGCTATAAGAGACAACCGGTAAGTTTGCGAGAACTTACAACCAAACTACAATCTCTTGATTTTAAGAATTTAAACTAAGAATTGAAAAGCTTGGAATTTTAAATTAATTCATGATGCAAATTTGATAACAACAAACTTGGAGATTATACTGGTACTTAAAACATCTGTGAAGAAGACAACCACCACCAACAATTACATTTAAGTAGATCTTGGAATTTACCTTCCAAAAGCTACAGGAAATTACGCTAAAGGCTACGGGGGAACTTAATGGAAGTAGAGAGAGAGCGGGATGATGAAGATTAAAGAATATTTCACACAACATCAACTTATCAACTGACTATATACATACAATGGTACATATATATACGTACAATGGTGCTCACTCCCTACGGCACTTGCATTATTCAAGTTCAACAAATCATAGACTTATGTTGGGACTTGCACTTCCAACAATCGACAATACATTCTAAAAAACACCACCACATGACCATACTATACTGGTAAACAAGAAAAATCATGGGACAAACCCAGAAAATGGATTCACAAACCATCTTCAACATGAACAAACAAGATCTTCACCTTATAACAAACAATTCAAACCCAAATAAGAACAATCAGCTTTCACAATTGACCTTTTGCATATTTGCAAAGCATTTTTTCCTGCAGGAAACCACCACGATGCTATTAGAAAGCCTAAGACATTACCTTGGTATACCATTGCCTAGATTTGTCACTAGCACTAGTGGAAGGACTTATTAAGCGGAAATGTCATGCTGCAGTCAAAACTATATTGCCCAACTACGTCACTAGCACTAGTAGGACTTATTGACATAGGGTAAATGTCTGTTTGTGCTTCTTCACTCAACAAACTTTCACTCTCCTCAACACTTTGTTGATTAACCCATGGATGCCTCTTATACTTCCTCAAACCTTCTAATTCCATAACCACTTCATTCATTGTAGGCCTCTCTTCACTTTTCACACAAAGACACCTCTTCACAAGCTCCGCAATTGCTTGGAGTTGCTCCAAAGTCCCTTCCCTCACCACTCGAGGCTCCAAAATTTGGAACAACCTATTTTCCTTCATTGACAAAATGAAGTAGGTCGCTAAGTTCCTTTCCTTTTGAGACCTCTCAAGACAAATAGGCTTTTTCCCCGTCAGTAATTCCGCCAGAAACACTCCGAAACTATATACATCACTTTTCTCTGTTAACTGGCTAGAGCACAAGTACTCAGGATCCAAATAACCTAAAGTTCCTTGTACTAGTGTAGTCACTTGAGTTTGGTCCACGGGGACTAATCTCGAAGCACCGAAATCTGCCATTTTTGCCACGTAATTAGCGTCTACCAATATGTTGGCAGATTTGACGTCTCTGTGAATGATCGGAATGGAAGCTTCAGAATGAAGATAGGAAAGTGCACCGGCTGCTTCCACGGCTATTCTCAATCGATGCTCCAATGTTAACCAGGATGATCTGTTATGAATATGTTGGTGTAGCGTGCCATTTGGTACGTATTCGTATACAAGCTCAGGAACCTCTGATTCGAAACAACACCCCAAGACCTTCACAACATTCCTATGGTTAACTTGTGTTAGGATCAACAACTCATTGATGAACTGCTCTACTTGATTCCCATCCATTACTTTGGACTTCTTGATGGCGACAACACGTTGGTCAGGTAAAATCCCCTTGTAGACCACACCATAACCACCGCGGCCAAGTATCCTGCTCTCGGCATAGTTGTCAGTGGCTTTCATTAGCTCTTCAGCTGTGAAGAATTTTGAATCTGCACTTGTCCGATCAGTTGAAGAAATTTTTTGTTTCATTAATAATCCACCATTTTGTTGGAAGAATTGCTCCCTTAGTTTTGTTATCTTCCTTCTATTGATGATGAAGTATAGCCAAGTTATAGCAAGCAGTAATGACAAGAAGCCAAAGCTTAATCCTGCAAAAAATTTAGAATTCAGTCATTAGGTAATCTCTACTAAATACAAATAAAATCTATCTTGCAGCATTTTGTAATGAGCTTTTTGTACTTCGCGTTGCACAAGAGGAAACAAGTTATGTACGGATGAGTGGAACTAGGTGGCCATATCGAACTCAGATGTTAGTTCTCCGTTCGACTTTTGATGTTGAATTTATAAATTAAACATGAATGTCAATAATCTTTTGTTAGATTAGTTTGAATAAGTTTGGTAGATAATATTACGTGTTGGGCTTGCATAAATTAGGAGGTGGGCACAGAAACAGAGTTCTGGTTATTTTCTTTTATTATTTCACTCTGTCTCCTGTATGAACATGGGACTAGGCCCAAACTTACGTATTCATTTACTCCTCATGTCTAGAAATAATTATCTCACTTGATATTAGTAAGTGTGTCCATTAATTTGAAAGCCAATTCTGTGAATTAGAAATCTCAGAAACTAGATTTACAATTATTACAAATATTGGTTTTTGGTTTTGCAATTAATGATTCTCTCGATAGTATTCTCTCCCTTCTTTGTTAACTTGAGTAAATCAAATCAAATTATATTCTGATCGTTGAGCTGTAAAAGGGCATTAATTGAGATGAATCATAAGAACTTGAAGCTGCACTTTGAAGATTCTCTAGGATTATTCAGTTGGATACATAAAGAGAAATTCTCCTTAGAGATTACTAACAAGTCTTACAGATAGTATTCGTTATCCACAGTATTATCGGTAAGGATTTTGAGTCTCTAATTGTTTGTGAATTGTGAGTAATATATATAGTTTGTGTGTACTACTATGTTGTGGAATTGTGAGTCCACTGTGCGTGTAACAGAGGATTGTGTTTTGAGTGGAGCTAATTGTCATAAAGATGTGTTGGCTTCTTTGAAAGCAAAAATGGTGCAAGTGCTAAGAACATAGTAGATACAAGTGACTGTTCAGGGGAACATTTAACGGAAAAGGCAATCAAAAGTCCGGTTCAGCAAAAAACCAAGCTACGGACGCCTTTTTCCAATTTGGTAGATCTGGGTCTCTAAAAAAATAACACATGGATCTATGTATCTTTCCCCTTCATCTTCATCATTATAGCAAAATTTTCCAAGAAACCTGATGTTGGGCGAGAAAATAATAAGAAAAATGGATACCCATGGCTGATTTCGGGTGAGAAAAATTAGATATCCATTACTGATTTGAGGTTCCTTGTAGCCCCACTGACATTGGGGAAGACAATTTCGACAAGAATGGGGGAGGAGAGACGAAGGAGCAAGGATTAACCCAAGCACAACATTCGAAGGTTTTTCTTTCGGGTTTTCCCGAGCAAGGGTTTTTTCGAGCAATTCAGTGCAACAATTATGTAGATAGGTAAATGCCTGAGTGAGTAGTTTGAATAGTAGGTATTCCTTTTGCCTGTTAGATTTTCAGCAGTTCTGTGACAATGTTTATGGCAGATTCCAAGAGCCCCGGTCTGTTCGGCTGCAGTCCACTATATTGTTTGTGGGAATGTCTAAATATCCAAAAAATTACTTAGAATTTGAAATCACTAAATTTGAATTTAAAATTCTAAGTGTTTTTTCTGGGTATGTAGCAGTACCCTTTGTTTACCAGAGACGGAGCTAGGATTTTGGCGTGGGGGAGACATATATAGATAATAAAAAAAAATTTAAATTAAGATGGATATACAGAATAAAAAAAAATTAAAATAGGACAACGATATGAATTTTAGTAACTAAAAGAAAAATGCAAAATAACACCAATACATATGAAACTAAACATGTTTCTATTATCAACTTAGATTGCAAAAGATATTAACGTTTATCTAATCCTATCTAGTATCTACTGAAATCAGGCATCAGACCACATTAAAGAGTTTGGGGCTTCCGAAATTTTAATGAGCCTTAGTTCTTAAAAATGAATGGGCCTTGAGTCCCTGACTTTAAGTGAGTTGGGTTATAAAGTTTGAGCCTTGTTTTGTTTAAAAGAATTGTAATTAAACTTCATTAAAACCAATTTTAGTATAAAGTTAATTCATAGCTCGATAAATTTCTTTTTTTCAATGTAATAGTACAATTTTTTTAAAACGTAGGTGGAACGACTGCCTCTATTAACCCCTTTCTGGCTCCATCCTTGTGTCTACGGCTGTAGTTACACTTCTTGGGAGTATGTGATTGTCTATAGCTGTAGTACGTCCACTCTCTCTTTTGATGTTTCTTAAAGACTTTCTTTTGCCATTGTCGAGATTGTTTTATGGTGTTTCTACTGTGTTTTGATGATTGAAAAACCTATGATTATTTCAAGTTTCTATTAAGTACTACAGCTATAGATAATCACACGTATACCGATATTAATTCTTTGTCTACCAATACTAACTAGTAAATAAAAGAAATCATTAAGTATGAGGGAAAAAATGTGTATCCCCCTCCAAAAAAATAAAAATAAAATGTGTTGCTAATAATTTTTAACAATTCACGATCAGTACCTCCGATGGCCGCTACGTATCGTTCAATATGACCCCTACGACTATCGCAGTGTATCCCCCACCCGCTATTTAAAACTATGGTTGGATGAGAATTTGCGAGTATCAATAGTAGGAGATGCTCTCTCAATGGTTTCTATTTCTCATTGTATTGATTTTACTTTTTTATCCTCGTGATGAATGGAATTTCTTTTTGTCAATAGAAAAAAATAAACTACTCTTTTGGTCCCAAATTTTTTGTCGGGTCCACAAAACGAACTTGAAAATAATACAAAATTTCCAAGAAAAATTTATTATTTTTTCAACGATTTACTATATATCAAGGAGTACTTTTATGAAAAAAGTTTGAATTTTTTTTTTTTTTAAAACTTGCTATTTTTAGGTACTCATTTTGCAAATTGAACAAAAATTTTGGGATGAAGGGAGTAGTTTTTAAGATCAAGAGATAGCTATCGTGACCAAAAAGCAAATTAAATCAAGCCTTAAATTCCAAATATGAAAAAATGGCTAATATATTACATATAGGGCATTAGCAACGTTTTAAAAACAGAGCCGACTCGGCTGGTTGAACCAAGAACCCGGCTAGGCAGTTGTCTGGTCAATCCCAAAACCGTTCTAAAAATGAAAAACCGGATCAACCCAGCGGTTCAACTGTCCAACAGTTACGGGTCGTAAATCGGATCAACCCAACGGTTCAACGGTCCAACGGTTACGGGTCATTCGAACCAGCCAGGTTTCAATGATGAAAAAAAAACTCTCAGATATACAAAAATGACAAACAACATGATTGTTGTTTCGAGGGCCCAAAGATCGAGTAGAATAAACATAAAACACCATGAACAACAGCTGCACCGGAAGGCAAATTTGCTAGTTTTTTGATACAGAGTTCTGAAATCTAAATCTCGCTGCATAGACGGACGGTGGCAGCAATTCTCTGGAATGAGTTATGTAGATGACGCCGATGGTGGTGGCAGGGAGAAGAGGAGGTGGCTGTTGGTGGTGGCGTCGATGCACAGAGAGAGAGAGAGGAGAGAGATCGAGACCCTCCTTAAAAGAAGGTGAATGAAACTCTCCCTTCTATTGGTTTATAGGTGTGGGTCCCACCATAAGGTGATGTCATATTTACCAAAATGTGTATTGCAGAGGTAAACATGATATCACTTTATAGTGAGATTCACACCAATTCAACCGGATTTGGGGTGGGTGCTATGCACCCCTCGGCCGTTCGATCGTGTTTTGGACGGTCCGGATGTGTAGTGATTTTTTACCAATAAAAATAAATTAAAATTATCGAACACATCTGAGTCGTCCCAAAACCTGATTGGACGATCGAGGGGTGCACAACACACACCCCCACCCGGCCCCCTCCAAATCAACCAATAGGAGGGAGGATTTTGTTCACCACCTTTTAAGGAGAGTGAACAAAATTGCACACGAGAGAGAGAGAGAGAGAGAGCGCGGGGGGGGGGGGGGGTGTGGCAAAATCGATTTTTGGGGAAAATGTGATAAGTGAGAGAAGTGAGAGGGGAGAGGAGAAAGAAATCTCAATATTGTTTGGGTTTCAAAATTGAAAGAGTGGGTGGGCCATCTTTCCATCACCTTCGCATTCCACTCAAATCTGTAGAATATATCTGTGGCATCTGCCTCGGGTCTGTACCTTTTTTGGATTTTTTTTTTCCCTTTTTCATATATTAAAGTATATATATTTATGACGTAATTAAGACATTATGGTTCGATAGCAGTTCAACCGGTGACCTGTCTGCCGGTCATTGTTCTGGTTCGTCCTCTGATCCGGATTTTAAAACATTGGGCAATAGATGATGATGCTGGAATTTTGGAACTTCTATAGCTATATTTTGCGAGATATTGACAGAGATTGACAGATAGCTCTCTCAAAAATACTTATGATAGCCGGTATTGTGAATGACTTTATAAACATGAGAATTTGATCTGAAGGAGGTTTCATTCAGTAGAAAAGTACGTACCTAGAGAGAGCTTGATCACTGGGAATTGTGAGGTGCACCCTTTTCCGTCTGAAGAAGATTTTCCATCGCCATCGTAATGAGGCTTACAAGAACAGCTAAAACTTCCTGGAGTATTGATGCAGTTTCCATTCTCTGTATCGCAGTCATTGAGGTCGGGATTTGCACACTCATCAATATCTGTCAATAAATCATTAACTAATTGGTACGCTGAACTTATAACCACTCCTTCCGTCCAAATTTAAGTGTACTCTACTGGAAATTGAGCTTTTAAGAAGTTAAAATTTGTGATCCAAATTTTCAAAAGTAACCTTAAAATTTGTGAAGTTAATTAAATGAATTTAAATTGCTTATATTTCAATATGGATCTCAAAAAAATATGTAATATAGTTGATAGATTTCAATTAATTCTATTATACAAAATTTTCAAAATCATGAAAAACATTATATGTTGAAAGATATTGTCAAATTTAAGAATGATATGAATATAAAAAACGGTCCAATTAATTAGGAATGAAAGAGTACTTTTTAGGAGAAATACTACGTGCAAGGAAGCCTACACCGAATCATACACAGAATGTAAGTAATGTGAAAACATGAAGTTGTGTTTTGCAAACACGTTTTTGAAAAAGCACTCACATTCTGTGTATGGTTCGGTATAAGTTTTTTTGTGCTTAGCATTTTTTACTTTTTAGAGGTAAAATTGAAAGTTTGGTATGTTTTGGTGGTTATTTATAGAAATCTGACACTTATTTTGAGACATCTTAAAATAGAAATGTGGACATTTAAAATGGGAAAGAGGGAGTATGGATCACTCTGGCCCAGCAGAAAGACTCTCCCCTTAACCTTCAGGTGCAAGGCAATGCCAACTCAGGCTATTTCAAGTCTATTGTCGATCTGGGTAACTATGTGCGTATGGCTCATTTTCTAGATAATCATTACCACTACTTTAAGAAGTTTTGTCCATAGAAACAACAATTGATCTGTGTGGAATGAATTTAAAATGGACGTGATTTTTGGTCGCATCCAAGATCATTATGGTCCATCAATCTCAATTTCGAATATAGGGAATTGCTGTTAGTTCGATTTAAAAAAATAAATAAAGGAAAGATGGTTTGGTGAAAAATATCATGAGTACTTATGTGCTTAGCACAGAGCATTATGAATTGAAAAAACAACCAACAACAAACCTGTGCATCCAGGACTGAAATAAGGATTGCCCTCGTAACCTTCTTTGCATCTGCAAAGATATCCTCCATAGCCACTATCTGAATTAATACACGAAGCATTACGCATGCATAACGATGTATTTGAGTTCCGGGCTTCATCACAAGTCTTGTTGCGACCAACAGCATAATCTAGTACTCTGGGTACGTTATTCGTGGTTCGGTTCACGAAATTGGGGTCCGAAAAATCTGATACACCGTTGAACTTAAAGCTATCCTTCTCCCCCAGAAATGCATAGCTACAGTTGTTAAATGATGAAACCTGCAAGAGACATTGAAGTAAAGATACAAGAGAATGACTTTCTAGTGGTTATTATTTTTTATCTTAACAATAAAGACTTGTCTCAATATGATGGCAACTAGGCTCTGGGAGAAGGATCCAGGGGTGCTACAAGGGCGCCCCTGACCCGTTGTTCTTAGTTAAACAATGGCTTAGATTTATCTTGACATTGAATGATTCAGATTCGCAAAGTGCAGAGATGAAATCAGAACCATTGAAAACACATCCGATGACCCACATCATAGTTTTAAATAGCGGCGTCGGTCGCGGTATCGGTGTATCGGTATTGGGAGTCGGGACGTATCGGCGATACGTCGCGGGAATTGGACGTAGCGGTCGTGAATTTTTTAACATTTTGAGCGTATCGGAGCCTCCAAATCCTGAGATGAACTGGCCGATACGTACTATATCGGCCGATATTAAAAACTATGATCCACATGCCGCACTACATGAACGTCCTACAGCCCCCCGTTTCCTAGAAAGAACCCACAACTCAACAAACATTTTGCAGAAAGAAAAGAGAGGTACATGGGATCCTTCAACTAAGTACCTAATATGCCAAAAAAATTGAATTTCTTCAGCTTTCTGAATTAAATTCGATTCCTTCGCTTAGGTTTGATGGTAGAATTAAAAGCTGACTGGATTAGAAGGGGAACATGCGTTGTTGTGTTCCGTATTTGCAAAATTACCATTTTGAAAATCTAACATGATTGTTATGTTGCCGGGAAAAAAAAAACATGATTATATTCTTATGGTTTGCGTAATTATTCAGTGGCCTTGGGTCTGGGGCACTGCCACAATCATACAATAATTTGTGGTAATTAAGTGAATTATTTTATAGGTTGCTTAATTATTATTCACGTATTGGTTTTCACGAGAAAGGGGGAAAAAAAAAAATCCAAACCTGGCTATAAAGGGAAATATTGTAATACGTCAGCCCCTTTGGAATATCGGTTTGGCAGTACCCTGTTCCTGTCTCATTACTCACGTCCTTTCTCTTGCATTGGGACATACATCCACTACTGAGGTACCTGCCTCCAAAAGTCCCCTTGATCCAAGCGTAGTCATCGCAGCCGACGACCGTGAACTTATTCGCCACCTCCGAAAACGTGTATGCGGACAGGGGCTCATCCGGCGCCAACATGGTCCAGGCCGAATCATATGCAGTCGCGGCCCCGGTCTCGCCGTCATAGCACGCAACGGCAACGTTGTTTCCGATCCGGACTTGGGTTTGCGAGATAGATAGGATATCGATGTTCCCACTGCGTATGAAGGCCTTTGGAGGGTTAAAAGAATGGTTGCAGTTGATGTCGAACCACGGGCTGATGGAGCAGCCCGACCCGACCCCTATGCCAAACGGGTAAGGGACGGTTAGGCTGCCGCATGTGAGGTTGCAGCCGGGCTTGGCGATGAGGAAACCGGTGGTATTGTCAGGGGTTGTGCTTATTCCTAGTGTGGGTTGCGGTAATAGGAGCCATGAAAGAAACAAGAGTACATGGAGATACATGTTAAAGGATGGACGCATACTAGGAACAAAATGCACTTTAACAAAGTTCATGTGTCTATCCCTCTCTCTGCGTGTATATATAAAATATATAGGGCCGATTTCGTATACTTAGTATTCATAGATTATTCTACTATGTCATTTAACTAGTCTTAGACAACGTGCGACGTGTAGCACGTAATCGTGTGCTCATTGTTTCGAGATGAGCTGCTTACTTATTAACTTTTTTGGAATGTATATTACCTTTTTTTTTAATTTTTAAAAAGAAAATTACAAAGAGAGATATAGGTAAGTCTGCAATAATTTTATGATTGCATTTTGTAGAACTGTGATTATGAAAACTTTAATTCACTTTGTTTAATGGATTTTATGAGATAAAATGAGAAATCTCATTTAAGTTTGTGTTTTATAGAGGAGTGATAAAATCACTTTTTCCAATAGATAAAATCTCCACTATTGCCGTTTTTACCTATTTAACCTCCTTTTTGTTTCAAGTACAAGTTGTCCTATTTTATGTAAAGGTTAAAATGGTAATTTTACATGTCATTTGTGGGTGGGCCACACGGGGACCACAATGGTTTTACTAAAAAAAAGGGAGAGAAAATCATTCCTTCATTTAATTTATTGATTGTGAAAACAGAACACTGACAGCAAGACTTAAAAGTCCAAGTCTATCTTGTGGGCTGTAGTGAGGGGATTCACTATAGGGGTGTAGTGAGTTTTATCTGACTGTTTATCTCGGTACCAACGACTCGGAATTAATCCAAACTTCAAATGATCCGAGCCATCTATTGTTTATGTTCAAATCTGAGCGTTCATCGTTGAGATGGACGGCCGGATGAACCCACTATACCCTTGTAGTGAGCCCCTCACTCACTACAGGCCTCACTATAGACCTCTTGTTCCCTTTTCTAGGTCCAATTTACCGGGCACTACTCCAGGACTGTGGGGGGTTCTCGTGCCTTTCCCATTGGAGTAGTAAGATTCGCTTTGAGATCATTAATTAGTTTTTGTCTCTTCTAATTATTATGAAGATTCGTAGCTAGGTTTAATTATCTAATAGCGGATATTTCAGCCCTGTTTATAAAAAATTGGCTTAAAGGCCAAGTTTGAGACTTTAAAAGGTGTTTAGTTCAACTTAATTTATTTGAAGTTTCCAATACATTGATGTAAAATGTTTGATGGTTCAAGGACAACACTAGATAAAAATACCTTTTATGATAAAAAGAATTACAAAAAAAGGCCGGTATAGCCTGTCACTTTTCTGTTTGCTGTTGAGTGTTGACCGACTAAACCTTTAAAGTGACAGATCACTCTGCGTCACTTTTCTTTTCCTGCGACCCGTCACTCTCTCTCTCTCTCACTCATGCGTGGGCCAAGCACTTTAAATAATTTTTTTGTCTCTTTTATTTTGGGATTGGGTTCAATTTTGGGATTCAATTTTAGTTGGAACAGAATGCACTTCAACAAAGTTCATGTGTCTGTCTTATATACAGGGCGGATCCATTTAGGGATCCCTCACCAACTATTGGTGTGGACTTCATAGATTCGGATCGAACCAAAACCGGACCGATCTTACATTTTGGATTTGAATAAGTTCTGCACATATATTGGTTAGATTTTGGTTCTCAATTTTTTATAACCGTTCGTAATAATCCGGTTACTAGATTCTAATAGACTGGGCCAATGCAAACTGTGTGCAGCCCTAATTTGAACAAATGCAATAGCAAAATAGGACAAATTAATCAGGGAGTGGCATGGAAAAAAAATAGAAACTACCTGCAGGTTTGATTTTATTGAATTACAATAGGCAATTTAATCCGGAAGTGCCTTGAAAATCTCGCTATTTTTCGAAGATTCAAGCCCTCTATAGTAAAATACTGATGTAGGAAAATCTTTATGAATTATCGTCTTAATAGAACAACCCGGCAATTTATCATGTGACTCAGACGATTTTCATGTGTAATTTTTTAAGAGCATATCCGACCAAAATTTCCTTTAAAACTCTATTTGAGGGTATCAAAATTAAAATTTCACATTCAAAAAGTGAATTTAAAGTGTTGTTCAAACATCTCTTTATCTCTATTTTTCATTTTCATTTCAAATTTTATCTCACTTTTACTCTAATGATTGTGTAATTATGTTAATTTGAATACTTCTCTTTTTTATATTCACAAGCAGCTTTGGAGGATCTTCCCTTTTCGTTACCCATACTCCAAATATAGAGTATCAAATTCCATCCTTTCAATTAGAGAGACAAAAAATGGATTGGGCTCCATTTTTCCTCCAAAATAAATAAATGAAGCCAAATCCTAAATATGAAGAATATAGAGTATGGATTGGGATACTCCAAAGACGCCCCCAAGGAGACGTTAAGTCGATGTGATTTTTTTTTTTTTTTAACTGATTAAGTCGATGTGACTGAACGCGCAAATAAAATAAGGCCGGACAGACGTCAACTCTTTCGGCTTGTAAAAACAGACCACTAACAACAAGACTTAAAAGTCCAAGTCTATCTTGGGGTCATGTAGTAAGTTAACAGCTAGACGTAAAACTTGGGGACAGCAAGACTTAAAAGTCCAAGTCTATCTACATGAGTCCAAGCATGTAGTAAGTTAACAGCAAGACTTAAAAGTCCAAGTCTATTTTTGGGGCATGTAGTAAGGGGACTAACTAAATGAGTGTACTGAGTCTCATCTGACCGTCTATCTTGCTACTGACGATTCGGATTTAATCCGAACTTCAAATGATCCGAACCATTTATTGTTTAGGTTCAAATTCGAGCGTTCATTATCAAGATGAACGGCCGAATGAACTCACTACACTCCAGTAATAAGCCCCCTCACTCGCAACAGGCCTCACTAATTCCCTTTTCTAGGTCCAATTTGCCGGGCATGGGAAAACTACTCCAGGATTGTGTGGGGTTCTCGTGCCTTTCCCATTGGAGTAGTAAGATTCTCTTTGAGATTAGTTTTTGTCTCTTCTAATTATTAATTATTATGAAGATTCGTAGCTAGTTTTAATTTTCTTTACTGGGGAAAAATATTAACTGACCAAATCAAGATACATTATGTACGTAAAAAATATTAATGTATTTACTATATTAATCTTATACAGTCCGGTTAGGTTTTAATTGTGGTTTTTAAATTGAGAACCAATAACCAAACCATAATTACTGGTGCTTATTTTTTTTAAAATCATAATCAGACCATTGAACCGCATAACCTAACCAAATAGAACGATTCGGTCCAAATCGGATCGGTTTAACGGTTATATCGGTTTTTTTTAGCACTCCTAAGGCGTGGGTCAATCAATTCAATTAATTTTTTCTCTTTAATTTTGGGATTGGGTTAAATTTTAGGGGGTTAGGCTCTTTGAGGTAGGTTATACTGGGTAGACATTTTGGGTTTAGGCACTTTCATAGAGTTTTTGTGGTTTAGGGTACACTTTCCAATTATAGGATTTTTGTGGTTTAGACACTTTCAAAGGGCACCCTAGTATTTTAGGCAGGGTACCCTAGGATTTTAGACACTTTTATAGGGTACCCTAGGATTTTAACCATTTTCATAGGGTACCCTAGAGTTTAGGTTTAAGCGCTTTCATTAGGTTTAGGGGTTTAGGCACTTTTATAGGGTTTTCGGGATTTAGGCACTTTCATTGACTAGCAGGGACATTTTTGGAATGTGTAGGTGATTTGTTCTTTTGGCATTAAAAATTTAGTTAGTGTCCTATTTCCATGATTAACTCCTATACTATGTTCTTGTCGAAGAAAGACCCCTTTTGTAATAGAATGCCAAGTTGGCAGATATTCAGCCTTTTGTAATAGATAATTCAACCTTTTGTAATATAGAGGCACGATATGTGCCGATTGCTCATTGTTGTCGGGATGAGCTGCTTGATTATTAATTTTTTATAATGTAAATTATGTTTCTTTTTTTGAAATTTTTTTAAAAACACTTATCCAATGAGAGATATAGGTAAGTCTAAAAAAATTTACTATTTTTTTTTGTGGAGAACTGTGATTGTGATACCAAACTAAATAGTAGTTCATGGTGCAATTGTGCACGCTTGAGCTGAGAATCTTTTTACTCTTTTGTTCATTTTGTTATTGATAGGAGCGTGGAAAACTTGCGTTTGAGCGCCTAAGTAGGGTGGCTTAGCGCGTTAGACGTGCGGATTAATGTTTATTTTCTGGTTAATGCGTGCACAGTGGTGTTTTTGTTATTTCTGTGAGTTTTCCAGGTATTTTGGTTTTTGGCATTGTGTGTGTGCATGGCTTGAAGTGGAAGCGGCATGGCTTGAAGTGGAAGCGCGGGAGATTGAGGCTTGGGAGATGGATTTTGAAACCATAGGCCGAAGGGGATCGGTATCGATACCCCTCTAAGAGGTATCGATACTAATTGGTTATGAAGGGACTCGTTTTGATCCAGAAGGTCTGGTATCGATACCCTTAAAAGGGGTATCGATACCGAGAGGTTACGCGAAGTCAAGAAGTCAATGTAAGAGGTTCGGTATCGATACCCCTCTCGAGGAGGTATCGACCGTATAGCCACGCACGACTTAACTACGTCGTTTTGATGTATTTCGGAGTGACTACTATATAAACCCTAATTAGATCATTAATTAGGGTTCGAAACCTTTGATAATTTTCTGCACTTTAGAGTTTGGAGGCTACGTTTTTCAAGAGCTTTTTCATTCATCGTTTCCGGATTCAATTTTATTCTTCAGAGTTGTAGCGTTTGGATTGATTGTTGCGTATTAATTACCAAGTTCGATTTTCCATTGCAATCTACGGTATCGTTTGCTTTCGTTTTTATATTTAATTCTTCGAGCATGTTTAGATCTAGTTTTAATTTGTTTTTCTGAAATTTCTATAATCATGAGTGAGTAGTCGTTTAGAGTGCGGCTGCGGGGCGAAAGCGCCCACGCCTAGCCTCATCTATGTTTCACCTCGTGGCCGAATTCACAATTTTTAAGCAATTTTTGAGAACTAGAAACTTTTCTAACGAACAAACCCAGGCATTACCGGAATTCAAATGCGCATGGAATCTGGTGACAGGTGGTGCGCATTTGTTAGGAAATCTTCCTCGTTTTCTAAAATCAGTAAAAAGGTAAATTGTGGCCCGAGTAAATTTCGGTGAAATTAGGCGTGGATGCTAGGTTCCCTCAGCTGTACTCTTTTGTTTATTTGCATTCAGTCAATTAGTCAATTTAGCTTAATATTCTAGTTAATCAAATCTCATCAAATCAAAGGGTGGCTACCTAAGAGCCGATTAAACTGCAATTTCACTTTTGAGTCAAGCACTTAAAGCCGTCTCGGTGGTTCGAGTGGTTCGACTCCCGGTACTTCCGGAATTATTGTGCTACACTCGGTCGAGAGTCCTACGCTTGGGACGCGTCTTATTCGTCTTATTTTTAGTCACCGGTCGGTCAAGCATTTTTGGCGTAATCATTTGGGGACGGCGGCGAATGTGTTTTAAAAGTGTAGAGTCGTAGTTAATCTTATCTTTTAGTCGAGTCACCATAGGTCGGAAACAAGACCCTCTCTACTATCGCGACCCGACACATCGGTTAGTGAGAAGAGAGTGGAATCAAGTCACTGTGTTGTCGAGTTCTTTATTTTCCGATTCTCGGGGTCGGACTCGAGATCATCGAGTTTTTTTCCCATTAGTGATCTTTACATAGAATTACCTTTTGAGTCGGTAAGTGTTAGTAATCCACTTTACCCGATGAGTCGAGTCATTGATAAGTGATATGGTGACAATGGGTTGTGCAATGTGACCATCTTTGAGGCAACATCTTTATCGAGAGGTCCACTCTGAAGGACCCATTGTGTTTCAGCGGGAGACACAAGAGGCACGTAATGCTTTCACGGTTAAAACCGGTGTCCCGAACTGACCTCCCGAATTTCCATGGGAGGGAGTGCGATGACCCATACGAACATGTGCGTACATTCGAGGGATTGGTGCGCAACCTCGCGTCCAATACCCAATACGAGAATGCATGCCTCAAGGTGCGCATTTGAGGCAACATTAAAAGATGGCGCACTAATGTGGTTTAGGATGCAAAAGTCTCAATCTCTTACCACCTAGGCGCAAGTGCGCGACGCTTTCTAAAGGGGAAGTATTTCTCGATGCTAAGTCTGTGAGTTTTAGGCGTCGGATCCAAGGCTTTAGGCGGGGAAAGAGGTGAGTCGTTTCTCAAGTCTTGGGAGCGATTTAAGGAGTTGATCCTCGATTACCACACCATGGTTTTGAGAGGATTCAAACTGGTGGAGTTTTTCCATCGGGCCTTAATGCGAGCAAAGTCCGGCACATAGAGTATTCTTGCAAGGGGACGATTTCTTGTCCAAAAAGCAGCCGATGAGGGTGGGATTTCTTGGATAACCTAGGCGATAGGCGAGAGGGCTTTAGAGCCATCGATTTTGATCGAGCCAGGACCTTTCGGGTCCAATATTATCCCCTGTCACCATTCGTGACCCGGCGACTTGAGCTCGGGTTGAGAAAATGGCTCGGAGGTTAGAAGAGTTAGAAGTGAGAGACAGACTCGTCCAGTCCATGAGGTTAGTATAGAGGAAGTGTGTGTGGTGCGAATGTAAAGGGCACACCGCACGATTTGGCCGTCGCCACTGGGTTCCTAGCGGCCAGGGGGCAAGTCGTTCACTCAGGAAGAGGTAAATGCAGTTAGGACTTGGGATCCATTTTCAAATACATATAATCCAGGATGGAGGGATCACCCTAACTTTGGGTGGTCAGATTCCATAACTGGAGGTGGAGGTCAAGCGCAACCCCTTGCGTTGCCTCCGCCGCAAAGACATCCCACAGTCCCAATGCTCGTTCGAGGCCAGCATAAGTCAAGTCATTCCATACCACTACCAGCAACAGTCTGGTAGGGGGGTAGGTCCATCCACTCGTGGCCCACCCCCGGGTTATTCACAGATGACTGCACGTGACCATAAGCTAGAGGATAATGTCAATTCCATGATGCAGTCACAGATGTCATTTCAGACTGAGACAAGGCAGCAAATTGGCGCCCTTACCACTCAGATGTCCCAACTCACTGCGATTATTAGTCACATGCAGCAGGAGAAGGGAAAGTTTCCGGCTCGGGGTAATCAGTTTGGCGCCCATTATTTGGGAATTTTCAGTCCTAATATTGAGTCCGAATCGGGAGGAGGCCAAAGCGGTCACCATTCTCGAAATGGGAAGGAAGGAGATCGACAAGACCATCCCACCAAAGCAGAAACTAACTCCACCACTGGAGCCGGTTGATGCACCGAGGGAAGACCCTGAGAGTGTTGAGAAGTCACCTGAGGTGGTGGAGCCTGCTGTTGCGGCCCCCACGACTCAAATGCCGCCGGAAATACCGTTAGCCCCATTTCCCCAAAGGTGTGGTGAAGCCTAAAACAGAGCATGAACCATAAAATGTTAGAACTTTTTAAGAGGGTGCAATTCCTTATTACTTTGATGGAGGCAATAGAGTCTTTCCCCGGTGTGCGAAGGTCTTTGAAGGACCTTTGCACGACTAAGCGCAAGAATCGAACAACGTGGTTCGTGAGCAAGTGAGTTCCATCCTTGACCGAGATTCTGCCAAGTGCAAGGATCCGGATGTCCCACCATACCCATAGAAATTGCGGGGCAGGGCGTTTGATAAGGCATTGTTGGATTTGGGAGCGAGTGTCAATTTGCTCCCATATTGGCATTTTTGAGATTGGGTCTTAGGGATCTTATAGAGACCCCGTCACACCTCCGGTTAGCGGACCGGAGTGTTAGGGTTCGAAAGGGGTGGTGGAAGATGTGTTAATTCGGGTGGGTGAGTTCCAATTTCCCTTGGACTTCATTGTCCTTGATATTAACCTGTGTCCCGAGGTTTTAGAAAAGACTCCCATCATTCTAGGTCGTCCTTTCTTAGCCACCTCAATGCCGTCATGAACGCAAAACCGGCAAGGTCCAGTTATATTGTTGGCGAGATAGGATGGAGGTGGATGTTTCTGATGTTAGCACTTTGGGTGAGGATGATGAGGAGTCGAGGAGTGTGTCTTATAGACACACTCATTCAGGAGCATATCGATCTGATCTGTATAAGGACCCTGGAGGTGGCTCTTACCACCGAGGAGGTATCATTCTTAGAGTCGCAGAGGTGGGCACTTTTCGTGATCTGTTGGAGGTTGAGGATGAGTACGAGGAGGTGTATGGGGTCACTCATGACCTAATGTTCGAACCATTGGGCAATCCTCCGCCCAAGGTTCTTCCATCTTTAGACCAACCACCTAAACTAGAGTTGAAGCCTCTCCGGACACGCTCAAGTATGTCTTTTTGAAGGACAATGATACTTATCCGGTAGTGATCTCCTCCACCTTGAGGAAGATCAAGAGAGGAAGCCGCTTGACTCGTTGAGAGAGCACATAGGCGCGGCCGGGTTGGACCATAGCGATCCGCATGGTATAAGCCCCACGGTGTGTACACCGAATCATTCTTGAGGATAGTGTTAAGCCGTCTAGACAACCTCGAGGCGTTTAAACCCAAACATGAAAGAGGTGGTGCGGGGCCGAGGTACTTAAGCTTTTAGATGCGGGTATTATATACCCGATTGCCCATAGTGAGTGGGTAAGCCCGGTACAAGTTGTGCCTAAGAAGGCCGGGGTCTTGTGGTGACCAATGAGCAAGGAGAGTTAGTGCCGACTAGGATTCCTACGGGTTGGCGAGTTTGCATCGACAGGAAGCTCAATGCGAGCACCCGGAAAGACCACTTCCTCTCCCTTTCATTGATCAAATTTTGGAGAGGGTGGTGGTCGAGCCTTCTATTGTTTCCTAGATGGATATTCAGGTACAACCGAGATAGAGGTCGCGTTAGAGGACCAGGAAAAGACCACGTTCACGTGTCCGTATGGTACATATGCTTACCGTCGCATGCCCTTTGGGTTATGCAATGCACCTAGTACCTTTTCCAGGTGTATGATGGGGATTTTTAGTGACATGATTGAGCAGATTGTAGAGGTGTTTATGGATGATTTCTCGGTCTTCGGGGACTCATTCGATGGATGCCTCGAAAATTTAGGCAAGGTCTTGCAGAGGTGCGAGGAGAAGCACTTAGTGCTGAATTGGGAAAAGTGCCACTTCATGGTGACCCAAGGGATTGTGTTAGGACACATTGTGTCCTCCAAGGGTATTGAGGTGGATAAGGCTAAGATAGACTTGATCCGTAATCTTCCGACTCTAAGTCTCAAAGATGTGCGTTCATTTCTTGGACACTATTTGGTTTTTCGGTTCATTAAGGATTTCGGTGCTATATCCCGTCCATTGTGTCAACTATTGGCAAAGGACGCACCATTTGAGTGGTCTCGAGGCAGGCATGTGGGGGCATTCTTAAAGTTAAAGCGGAGTCTTACTACTCCGCCAATCGTGCAATCCCCTGATTGGAGTCTTCCCTTCGAGTTGATGTGTGATGCTTCTGACTATGCAGTCGGAGCAGTTCTAGGACAGAGGAGAGGGAAAGACCCATGTGTGATCTACTACGCGAGCAAGACGCTCAATGCGGCACAAATGCATTACACCACTACCGAGAAGGAGGCTGTTAGAGTGGTGTTTGCCGTAGATAAGTTTCGGTCCTATCTAGTGGGCTCGCGAGATCACGGTGTTTACCGATCATGCAACCCTTAAGTACTTGATGACCAAACGGGATGCGAAAGCACGCCTTATCCGGTGGATTCTGCTTCTGCAAGAATTCCACCTTGTCATTAAGGATAAGAAGGGGGTCGAGAATGTAGTAGCCGACCATTTGTCTCGTCTAGAGTTTGAGGACCCCACCTCTGACCTTCCCATTAGAGATTCTTTCCCAGATGAGCAGTTGTTTGCTGTCAACGAGTGCCCATGGTATGCTGATATCGCCAATTATTTGGTGACTGGGCAAATTCCTTCTCATTGGTCTACCCAAGAGAAGCAGCGATTTTGAGGAGTGTCGCGATTACATATTTGATGACCCTTACTTGTTCAAAATCCTGTGCGGACCAGATTGTGCGTAGATGTGTCCCTGAGTCTGACCAGCAGGGAGTCATAGAGTTTTGCCATAGTGAGGCGCGTGGGGGTCACTTCTCTGCGAAGAAGACCACCGCCAAGATTTTGCAGTGTGGGTTCTGGTGGCCCGATATGTTCAAGGGTGTGCATTTGTTGTGTAGGTCATGTGACCGTTGCCAAAAGCTTGGCAAGTTGTCTGCGCGTAATGAGATGCCCCTTAGGCCTATTCTTGTGCTCGAAGTATTTGATTGTTGGGGCATCGACTTTATGGGTCCATTTCCTATGTCTCATGGTTATGAGTACATCCTGTTGGCGGTGGACTATGTGTCGAAGTGGGTGGAAGCGATTCCCACTAGGTCTATGGAGTCGAAAGTCGTGCTCGAGTTTCTTAAGGCTAACATTCTGTCGAGGTTTGGCGTACCACGCGCCATTATCTCGGATCAGGGCACGCATTTCACGAGTCGGTCTTTTGAGAGATTAATGGGGGAGTTTCACGTTACTCATAAGGTATCCACGTCATACCACCCCCAGACTAATGGGCAGGCCGAGTTAGCAAATAGGGAGATCAAGCGAATTCTAGAAAAGACCGTAGGTGTGACTAGGAAGGATTGGTCCACTAGGTTAAATAATGTGTTGTGGGCTTACCGCACTGCTTACAAGACCGTGTTGGGTGCCTCACCCTATCGGCTCGTTTACGGTAAGGCCTGTCACCTGCCTGTTGAATTAGAGAAGAAGGCCTATTGGGCCATTCAGAAAGTCAACTCTAGTTTGATTGAGGCGGGTGAGCATCGAAAATTGCAACTGAGTGAACTAGAGGAGCTTAGGAATGACGCGTATGAGAACGCTAGTATTTATAAGGCAAAGGTTAAGGCGTACCATGACAAGAATATTCAGCGCAAAACCTTTAGGGCCGGTCAGAAAGTGTTACTTTATAATTCGCGTCTTCATATTTTCCCAGGCAAGTTGAGGTCCCGTTGGGATGGTCCCTACTTAGTAACCAATGTATACCCTAATGGTTCAGTCGATGTCCGTGACCCTAAAGATGATAATGTGTTCAAAGTGAACGGGCAGCGTCTCAAACCTTATTTGGAATTTTTGGAGGTAGGCGAACCTGATGAGGAGTTGGTCGATCCTGTTTATTCGGACGACCCAGTTGTGTAGGCGGTTTTCCGCCTTGTTTTGACGGGAAGCTCACGCGTACCATGCTCTTAATTGAGTGTGGACCCGACCTCTGTATAGGGGTACCCATCATTGACTTGGGTTTTCCATAGCTTCGCACGCCGCTATTAAAAAAAAAGGATCGTGTGCCCAGCCCCGGTTAGTAAGGGCATTTGTGTCTTGTCATGTTTATTTTTTGTAAAAAAAAAAAAAAAAAAAAAAAAAAGGTCCGGTATAGCCACCTAATTTCTAGCCTTAAATATGCGTATCTGGGTTTCTAACAATCTTATTGCCGTGTCTCGGATAGTCATAAAAGACGATTGGCTCTGATTTCTTTAAGGAAAAACCTTGAGAGATTTAACCTGTTGAGTCATGACTTACCCGGGATTGTTATGATGACCTTCTCTACGCATGTTTAAGTGAGAAAATTAGGAAGAAAAGTAGTACCCGTACTTTTCACGTGACGAAAGTGGTGGTGTTCATTATTTCCTTTATTCATTTGTTGTGGTCCGGCTTCCACATGCGGGCAGTACTGACATCATTTGTTGCCTAGTAGGTAGTTGGTCCTTGCGTCTTTTGCAGGTATAGATCCTAAGAGCGGTTCTGATGACGAGCAGCGACAATGATGGCAAATTCCCCATATATCGGCCGGGGTCGTGATGGTTGGCTGCCATCCGTGGGTTCATCTCTTTCCCTTGGTTATTCTCTTTTACTGTTTTGTCTTCATGCTCTGAGGACAGAGCAATTTTCAAGTTGGGGGAAGGGGTGTACTTTGTACACATTTGATCTGTTTTGAGCGTTGCTAGTAGTTGTTTTGAGCGTTTGGGGATACGATTGTTATGCTTGGTTGTATGAGTTAAATGAGCATGCTAGATTCTTGTCTCGTTGGTTGCCTGTTTAACTTGTTCACATGCATATATCTGGTTTCCATGTTTGAATATTTTCCACACCATAAACAAGTTGAGTAGGTGTTTCCACGTTGTGCACAACATGTCCTTGAGGCATCCCATGTTTCTTTGTTTTTCACTTTCCGCATTCGCATAAAATAGTAGGCCTTTGGACCTCATATCATGAGCTGAATATTGCATATGCATGTGTGAGAGTTGGTGACGTGTTTAGGGGATGAAACAAGGCCATTTTTGCATGATTAGACCAGTACACATGTCCCATTGATCCCATGGTAAACCAGTCTATGTCAGTTCCTGTGTCAACTTAGGAAACCGGTGTTTGGGTGGTGTGTCGGCGTGGTGGTCCAACTCTGTGTACATCTGTAGAGACCTGAATCAATGAATGTTGTAGTAAAAGGAAGAATTGGAATGTTGCTTGTGGATGCCATGGTGTTGAGAAGCCTTTAACCGTAAACCATAAGCCCGAACCCCTAATCTGAAAACCAAATTTCGGTTCCCACGAATGAATGCCCATTTACGAAAGAGAGAATGAGTTTGGGTGATTTCCATTTCCACAAAAAAATAAAAAAAATAAAAAAATAGCATTATCAGTTAGGTATCGATACCCCTTATAAGGGTATCGATACCGGTTGGCTTCGGGAAAAAAAAAATAAAAGAGGCCGATCGGCTCTCCCTCTCTCTCTCTTCTTCCAATCTTCTTCTTCTTCTTTCTCTCCTTCTCTCTCTTCTCCTCCTCCATAACCACCCCAAACCCCACCAACAAACCTTCCCAAAAACCATCTAAATCACCACCATTCTCTACCAAAATTCAACCACAACACCCTCTCTTCATCCTCTACCTTTCTATCCGAACCAAAATTCTTCTAACCCACTAAATTTCCAGATCAGAAAAAACCCAAAAACCCATTTTTCTTCAAACCTTTAACCCTCAAACTATGGCATCCAAAAGGCAAGATACGGGCAAGGCAAAGGCTGGGACTACTTCTAGTACAGCGGGAAATGTTCCGGGGGGTTCTTCGGGAGGCCCTTATCCGGGCCGGAAACCGAGACGGGACCGGGCCCAAATCGATAGGGACGAGGAAATACAGTGGAGGGATTCGATCATAGGCAGGGGGGTAAAGAATGAGAGACATATAGAGTTAGATGCTGGGTGGCCGGAGCACCACTTGGTGATCGAGGCAATAAACAATCAAGGTATGTCTTTTTGGTTTGAACCAAACCCGGGTTACAATAATGCTTTAGTAGAGGAATTTTATAAATGCATGGTTGTGCCTGAGGCTGGAGCTTTTATGCATCCGGGGGCTCGGATTACTTCTACAATAGGAAGAACCCCCGTGTTTATTGATGTGGATAAAATTGCTGCTGCATTGAATTATGTGAGGCCCTTGAGAGAGACAAATTTTCCTAGGCGGTTGATAACCCCATTAACTGAAGGTGGGTGAAAGGAGAGATTTATGGAAATAGGAGGGATGCGAGGGTCCCTCACCAGGAAATTTAAACCGTCATATAGGTTCCTCAACCAGGTTGTATGTTATAACATTTATCCGAGGGGGACTGAGAACAAGCCCCAAGAAAAGGTTGGGAATATTATGTGGGCATTCACTGGGGAGGACACGGTGTGTGACTGGGCTTTGTTTATCTTTGGGGAAATGGTTGATTTCCGGGCTGCATCGAAAAATCTCAGAATGCCTTTCCCGTGCCTAGTGACCGCGATCCTTAGGAGGGACGGCGTTCGGGAACTAAATTTTATACTAATGACAGGTTGGAGCCGGGGAACTTGGATTCTACTATTCTAGCTCGGAGCAAAGCTCAGGTTAAGGGTGGTGGGGAATCAATGCTTACCCCACCGTCTAAAGAGGCTCCTCTTAAGGATTGGATCAAGAAAATGTTCTGTCAGAATGTGGCTACTATTAAGTGTCTCAAGAAGCTTAAACAGGAGCAGAGAGGATGGCTAGGAAACAGGTGGAATATGATGATGAGCTGACTTATGTGAGGAAGCATGTTACAGGGGAGACTTCCGGTCCTTATGTTCCCCGCCGTTGGCCGGAGCTGGAGGTGAGTGACGACTTTGAGGAGCCGGATGAACCGGATGAACCAGAGGAGGATTGGGATGAGTAGAATGGGAGGCACGGAGTTGGACACATGTTGGATTGGTGATGTTGGTTTTATGTTTTATTATGTTTAAGTTGATTAGGAACTATGACATTTTATGTGTTTGTTGGAGGTGCGACCGTATGTGTGGTCGGTGGGTGTGTTAAAACTTAATTCGAAATTTTTAGGGTAGTATGATGTTATGATATTATGTGTTAGTATGTGATGTCCGTATTGTGTTATCTGTGTTGGTGACGGCCAGTCTAGGTAGGCTGACCATGAGTTTTTATAGGCCGTCACCCTTTGCATGTCACCCTTTATGTTGTTAACCGCGGTCATTACAAGCCTAACAAAGCCCTTAGTTGACCCGATGCACGTCGTTTTACTCTCTGCATGCATGTGTTATATTGAATCATGAATGTGTGGTATCTTGATTCGTGAGCTTTCGTTGAATATTTTGGCGTTGCATTGACTGGCACGTGGTGATTTTTTTCAATCCACGGTGTTCGCTAGGCGCCTCACATGGGATGTAGAGTGTTCGGTGAGTATGAGTGATATTGTGGCACGTGGAAGTGTCCTATCTTTAACTTTGTTGAGGAATGAAATTATTCGAGTTTTGATTGGAGCATGCATGTGACTGAGTTGTGGGTAATAGCGAGATGATACTCGAATTGTTCAGTTGATTTTGTACAGGTTGCATAACCCTCGTATCCCTTTTTGAGTCGCTATGTTAGTTCTATTCTTTCGTTTCGTTCGTTACTAGGGACTAGCAACGCTCAAGTTGGGGGATGTGATAGGCGCGTGGAAAACTTGCGTTTGAGCGCCTAAGTAGGGTGGTTTAGCGCGTTAGACGTGCGGATTAATGTTTATTTTCTGGTTAATGCGTGCACAGTGGTGTTTTTGTTATTTCTGTGAGTTTTCCAGGTATTTTGGTTTTTGGCATTGTGTGTGTGCATGGCTTGAAGTGGAAGCGCGGGAGATTGAGGCTTGGGAGATGGATTTTGAAACCATAGGCCGAAGGGGATCGGTATCGATACCCCTCTAAGAGGTATCGATACTAATTGGTTATGAAGGGACTCGTTTTGATCCAGAAGGTCTGGTATCGATACCCTTAAAAGGGGTATCGATACCGAGAGGTTACGCGAAGTCAAGAAGTCAATGTAAGAGGTTCGGTATCGATACCCCTCTCAGAGGTATCGATACCGAGTAGCTACGCACGACTTAACTACGTCGTTTTGATGTATTTCGGAGTGACTACTATATAAACCCTAATTAGATCATTAATTAGGGTTCGAAACCTTTGATAATTTTCTGCACTTTAGAGTTTGGAGGCTACGTTTTTCAAGAGCTTTTTCATTCATCGTTTCCGGATTCAATTTTATTCTTCAGAGTTGCAGCGTTTGGATTGATTGTTGCGTATTAATTACCAAGTTCGATTTTCCATTGCAATCTAAGGTATCGTTTGCTTTCGTTTTTATATTTAATTCTTCGAGCATGTTTAGATCTAGTTTTAATTTGTTTTTCTGAAATTTCTATAATCATGAGTGAGTAGTCGTTTAGAGTGCGGCTGCGGGGCGAAAGCGCCCACGCCTAGCCTCATCTATGTTTCACCTCGTGGCCGAATTCACAATTTTTAAGCAATTTTTGAGAACTAGAAACTTTTCTAACGAACAAACCCAGGCATTACCGGAATTCAAATGCGCATGGAATCTGGTGACAGGTGGTGCGCATTTGTTAGGAAATCTTCCTCGTTTTCTAAAATCAGTAAAAAGGTAAATTGTGGCCCGAGTAAATTTCGGTGAAATTAGGCGTGGATGCTAGGTTCCCTCAGCTGTACTCTTTTGTTTATTTGCATTCAGTCAATATTTGCATTCAGTCAATTAGTCAATTTAGCTTAATATTCTAGTTAATCAAATCTCATCAAATCAAAGGGTGGCTACCTAAGAGCCAGTTAAAACTGCAATTTCACACTTTTGAGTCAAGCACTTAAGCCGTCTCAGTGGTTCGACTCCGGTACTTCCGGAATTATTGTGCTACACTGGTCGAGAGTCCTACGCTTGGGACGCGTCTTATTCGTCTTATTTTTAGTCACCTGGTCGGTCAAGCAGTTATTCTCTTCCTAATTAAGCTGAATTAATAACCACATCAAAGATCAACTATAACCCATCATGAAATACCTAATGGTTTCCCAACTACTAACAGACAGACGAAAAGAAAAACTAAAGAAAACAAATAGGACAGAGACGAAAATAAGCAAATGAAATTATCCAAAAGCTAGGGAAAATTATGCTAAAGGCTAGAGGGGAACTAAGGGAGGTAGCGATGAGAATGAACAATATTTCCTAAGTTTGGCTTATAGTTATGGCCATGATATTATCAAAGAAACACCCTAGCTAAGACTTGGTCAACTTTTTAATCCAAAAAAGCGGGTCTACCTGAAAAACCAAATTAAAGCTTCTCCAGTAGAAAGAGTAAAAAGTCATGAGTACGCCACTTCTACACACTAAATGCACACTAAGCTCATTCTTACGTAGAAGAGTTAGACTTTTCCACGTAAGAGTAAAACTCTTCCATGTAAGAGTCAGCTTAGTGTGCTTCTAGTGTGCAAGAGTGGTCTACGCATAGCATTGGTGGAAAGGCTTCAAAGGGCAGATTAATCATATGTCCACTGGTAAAATTGATGCTTTCTACCTTTAGAACTGCTAAGGTTTCAGATTTCTTGTTTCCTTCATTCTGGACTTCACGTCTTCCTTGCTCGCTCCGGGACTTCTTCTAATGGCTTTTAGGACTTGGCCTTGACCCATCCTTGGTACCTTGGGATCTTGGGTACCTCCGAGACCTATCCCCACTCTCACGAACGCCTTATTTATTACATCGTATTTCCTGAAATACTTAGAAAACATACCTTTCACACAATATCAACTTATCAACCGACTATATATGTACAATATGGCACTTGCATTATTCAACTTCGACGAAGTTGGAACTTGCACTTCCAACAATCGACACTACATTCTAAAAAACACCACCAGATGACCATACTACACTTGTAAACAAGAAAAATCATGGGACAAACCCATAAAATGGACTCGCAAAGCATCTTCAACATGAGCAAACTAGATCTTCACCATATTACTAACAATTCAGACCCAAAAGAAGAACAATCTACTTTCACAATTGACCATTGTATATTTGCAAAGCATTTTCCTAGACTTCGTGTTTCACAGGGAGAAATAAGTTATGTACGAATGAGTGGAACTAGATACCCATAGGATATTGTTTTTCTTTTTTTTTTTTTCTCACATTTCTTGTCATTTTTCCCTTCAAAATGGATGAGCTTCCTCTCCATTTAGGAATAATTCCTTGCTACCATATCAATGATGCAAAACGTTACAAGTAATTATCACATAGCCTCCTGGAAGGCCCGTTCATTTTAAAGGAAAAGAAAGGAAAGTATGGGCAACGTCTGATTTGTGTGCATTTTTTGGGGTTGAGTTAGCAAAAATATTGTAGCCCCTACATCTCTAACTTTTCCATTTGGATTACTTTTTGTCAGGGCCGGCCCTGAGATTATAGAGGCTTAAAGCGAATTTTGAAAATAGGCCCCTCGGTTTTTGTTTTTAAAAAAATCAATATAGGTGACTAATATTTGTAAAAAAAAAAAAGTAAACATGGTATTTTAGATTCGTAAGTTAACTAAAATAAACTTTTACAAATTTTCATACAATTATTAGAAAAGGAATCAAGCATAACAAGTCTTGCTCATTCTTGAACTAATTATATTAATAACTTTAATTTTAAGATAATATTTATAATAATAAGAGAATTCTTTAACATTTTTTTTATCAAAGTTTGTTGATTGAAAATAAATTATATTTGTAGCCAAAATTATTTTATTTGTGAATTTGATATAAAAAGTTAGAGGTAAAATGGAAATTTACAAAAGAAAATTAAAATTTAATCAAACCATTTATGGTGTGCAAAGATTTGAACATTAGTCTTCACTGATATCTACAAAAGGTGAAAGAGTAATATATTGACCTAATAGAAAAATAAGAAAAAACAATATGCAGGACTAATAGATAATCCAATAAAAAGACAAGAAAAAGGACTTGTTTAGCCAAAAAGAGTAAAGTATTTTGAACCAGGAATCTTGGTTTGCAAGTGTACACGCTTACCACTGAGGCCAGAGCATAACTTTTGATATATCTCGGAAAAACAAGTATATATTATATAAATGTCTTCTATTGGGATGGGCCTTATATTTTTGCTTAATTTTTTGAGCATAAAGCGGCCGCATCTCACACTTTAGGTCAGGGTTTTGCCTCAGTACTACCAACAGAAAAGATTTTGTAGGAATCTTGTTTATGAAATCATTTCTTATACAATTAAACTATTGCTTTTGTGAAATGAACACTTGCAGAAAAAAGCTTTTCATTTTCTTTTACTGAACTTCACTAATAGTTTCTCAGGAAATATTTTTCCGCATCAATTTGTTTTGACAAGTGAAAGCTACCGAATGACATAACGAATTTCTCATGGTAAAATGAATTTTTTTTTATTTAATCATGTTTACCCTACTTAAATTCTCGTCCTAGTTAGTTTGAATTATTATATGTTCTTTATCTTGAAATTTGAAAAAAATCATCAATACCCTTATACCCATTTCCCTGTAAAACCTAATTGAATGACCCCCTTATAAACCACTCAATAGGGGTCAAGGTTGTGCGACCCATTTGGGGCCGACCTCGGATCCCTTTTTTTTTTATTTGAATCGTTCATTTTGTTTTTCTCGTCGAGTATGTGGTCCACGTAAAAAATTCATATTGATCGGAGATCTTTAACTATATTTTTAGACTGTATTTTTCTTAGAAACGGAACATTCAATGAAACTATTGTACATGATTTATTTCTACAAAACAATAAGCGATCAAATAGTTAACGATGTCCAATCAACGTGAATTTTTACAAGGAATACATACTTGACAAGACGAACAAAATGAACGATATGGATCAAAAAATGAGAAACGAGGTGGGCTCCAAATGAGCCGCACATCATGCGTGCTGTCCACTAGGTGCACAACACAGACTTTGAACCCACTAAATACTCCCTGCGTCCCAAATTTCTTATCCAGTTGCACTATTAACAGCACCTCAAAAAATTATTTATATTTTCAAATGTATAATGTTATATATATTCAATATGGATCTTGTTTGATAGCTCTTGATGGGTTCCATTAAACAAAGCTTTCAAAATTGTAAAAAACATTATACATTGAAAGATATAAGCAATTGAAAAATGGCACGTGTGCCCGTAAATGAACAACAAATTTGGGACGGAGGGAGTAGAAAGTTGCAAACACTAGAAGAAGAACAAACAATTAAATCACGAGCCTCTGAGGAGAAGAGAGCCCAATGGCTGAGGTAAAAAAAAAATGGAACCTGATTTACCTGACGAACTTCTAGACCACATATTCTCTTTTCCTATCCCTTTCAAATCCATCATCCAAACCAGTTTTCCATCCAAACGATGGACCCACCTATGGCGTTCACACCATCGTCTTGATTTCTCCCCATGGTGTTATATCACGGTCAACCCCTCTACGGTTATGAATGTCCGTGTTTGTTGGAGGTCGTAGATTTGTTTGTATCTCTTTTTCTCCCCTTGATCCAGATTTACCGGACCGATCATCCAAAACCGGACCGATCTTACATTTTGGATTTGAATAAGTTCTGCACATATATTGGTTAGATTTTGGTTCTCAATTTTTTAGAACCGTTCGGAATAATCCGGTTACTTGATTCTAAGAGACTAGGCCAATGCAAACTGTGTGCAGCCCTAGTTTGAACAAATGCAATAGCGAAATAGGACAAATTAATCAGGAAGTGGAATGGAAAAAAAATAGAAACTACCTGGTTTTGATTTTACAAAAATAAACAGTGCAATATTGAATTACAATAGGCAATTTAATTTCAGGAAGTGGCATGGAAATCTCGCTATTTTTGGAAGATTCAAGCCCTCTACTGATGTAGGAAAATCTTTATGACTTATCATCTTAATACAACAACCCGACAATTTATCAGTGACTCAGATGATTTTCATGTGTAAATTTTAAGAGCATCTCCGACCAAAATTTCCTTTAAAAACTCTATTTGAGGGGATCAAAATTAAAATTTCACATTCAAAAAGTGAATTTGGGGTGTTGTTCATACATCTCTTTATCTCTATTTTTCATTTTCATTTCAAATTTTATCTCACTTTTACTCTAATGATTGTGTAATTATGTTAATTTGAATACTTCTCTTTTTTATATTCACAAGCAGCTTTCGAGGATCTTCCCTTCTCGTTACCCATTCTCCAAATATAGAGTATCAAATTCCATCCTTTCAATTAGAGAGACAAAAAATGGATTGGGCTCCATTTTTCCTCCAAAATAAAGCCAAATCCCAAATATGAAGTATGGATTGGGACACTCCAAAGCCACCCCCAAGGAGACGTTAAGTCGATGTGACTGAACGCGCAAAGAAAATAAGGCCGGACATGCGTCAATCCTTTTCCTTTTCGCTTGTAACAACAGACCACTAACAGCAAGACTTAAAAGTCCAAGTCTATCTTGGGGGCATGCAGCAAGACTTATAAGTGTAGTGAGTCTCATCTGACCGTCTATTTTGGTACCGACGATTATGATTTAATCCGAAATTCAAATGATTTGAACCGTTTATTGTTTAAGTTCAAATCCGAGCGTTCATTATCGAGATGGACGGCCAGATGAACTCACTACACTACTATAGTGGGCTCACTACATGCCTCACTACAGACCCCTTGTTCACTTTTCTAGGTCCAATTTGCCGGGCATGGGAAAACTACTCCAGGATTGGGGGGGGGTTCTCATGCCTTTCCCATTGGAGTAGTAAGATTCTCTTTGAGATTAGTTTTTGTCTCTTCTAATTATTATAAAGATTCGTAGCTAGGTTTAATTATGGGCCACTTAGCCAAAAATCTAAAACATTTGACATTTTTAAAGGGAAGGACAAGGAACTTTTGAAATCGAACATAAAAACAAAAAACATTTGCCATTTTTAAAAGGAAGGACAAGTAACTTTTGCAATCGAATATAAAGACAAAAAAAATTAGTGAAATGTCACTAATTTATAAAAATTCAAAATTCGAATATAAAATTCAAAAAAATCACCACTCCACCTCCGGCCGACCACCACACCACCTCTGGCTGACCACTTCCGGCGACCAAAAAAATTAGTGAAGTGTCACTAAGTTTTAAAAATTCAAATTTCTAACATAAAATTCAAAAAAATCATCACCCAACCTCCGACCGACCACCACCCCACCTCTGGCCCAGCACTTCCGGTGACAAAAAAATTTAGTGAAGTGTCACTAATTTATAAAAATTCAAATTTCAAACATAAAATTCAAAAAAATTATCACCCAACCTCTGGCCGAGCACTTCCGGTGACAAAAAACAATTAGTGAAGTGTCACTAATTTTAAAAAAATCACATTTCGAAGATAAAATTCAAAAACCTAAACACCCCACATCCGGCCGACCACCACCCCACCTCTGGCCGAGCACTTCCGGCGACCAAAAAAATTAGTGAAGTGTCACTAATTTTTAAAAATTCAAATTTCTAATATAAAATTAAAAAAAATTACCACCTCACCTCCAACTGACCACCACCCCACCTCTAGCCGATCACTCCCTCTGACAAAAAAAATTAGTGAAGTGTCACTAATTTTTAAAAATTCAAATTTCGAACATAAAATTCAAAAAAATTATCACACCACCTCCGGCCGACCACCACCCCACTTCTGGCCGAGCACTTCCGACGACCAAAATAATTAGTGAAGTGTCACTAATTTTTAAAAATTCAAATTTCGAAAATAAACTTCAAAAAAAATCAGAAATGAAAATTCCTAATTTGCGTGCATTTGATGGGTTTTGTTAGCAAAAATATTGTGGCACCTACATCTCTAACTTTTCCATTTGGATTAGTTTTTGCCTCAGGACTTTTCCAGCAGAAAAGACAAGATTTTGTAGGAATCTTGTTTTTGAAATAATTTCTTATACAATTAAACTATTGCTTTGTGAAATGAACACTTGCAGAAAAAAGCTTTTCCTTTTCTTTTACTTCACTTCACTAATAGTTTCTCAAGAACTATTTTTCCGCATCAATTTGTTTTGACAAGTGAAAGCTACCGAATGACATTCTGAATTTCTTATGGAAAAATGAAAACTTTTTTATGTAATCATGTTTACCCTACTTAAGTCCTCGTCCTAGTTGGTTTAAATTATTATATGTTCTTTATCTTGAAATTAGAAAAAATCCATCAATACCTTTATACCCATTTCCCTGTAAAACCTAATTGAATTACACTCATATAACCACTCAATAAGAGTCAAGGGTGCACAACACGCTAACTATGCGACCCATTTGGGGCCGACCTCGAGTCCTATTTTTTTATCCGAATCGTTCATTTTGTTCTTCTCGTCTAGTATGTGGTCCTCGTAAAAAATTCATATTGATCGGAGATCTTTAACTATATTTTTAGACTGTATTTTTTCTTGAAAATGGAACATTCAATGAAACTATTGTACATGATTTATTTCTACAAAACAATAAGCTCAATGGTCACCGATCAAATAGTTAATGATGTCTGATCAACATGAATCTTTAGAAGGAATTCATACTCAATAAGATGAACAAAATGAACGATATGGATCAAAAAACGTGAAACGAGGTGGGCTCCAAATGGGCCGCACAACACGCGTTCTGTCCACTAGGTGCACAACACAGACTTTGAACCCATCCAATAGAAAGTTACAAACACTAGAAGAAGAACAAACAATTAAATCATGAGCCTCTAAGGAGAAGAAGAGCCCAATGGCTGAGGAAAAAAAAAAATGGAACCATTGGTTTACCTGACAAACTTCTAGACCACATATTCTCTTTCCTATCCCTTTCCATTGTCCAAACCAGGGTGACCCACCTATGGCGTTCCCACCATCATCTTGATTTCTCCCCATGGTGTTATATCACTGTCAACCCATCTACGGTTATGAATGTCCGTGTTTGTTGGAGGTCGCAGATTTGTTTGTATCTCTTTTTCTCCCCTTGATCCAGATTTACCTTTCTTACTCATGTAAATACATGTCATGATTTTTCACTTATGGTTAATTTGCTTACGATGTTAGGTGATTCGTACAGTAAACGTAGTTTATTTGCCTTTAAAAAATGGTAAATTGGAATTCTCATGCTATTTAACGTAGAGATTCATGATTTATTTAACCTAATTCATACTATAATTACATTTAACAAAAATGATGGGAAACTAATTTATTATGTTTACCACAATCGTTCTGAAATTTTATTATAAATTTGTGTTCTTCACAAAAATACTGCAAATTCGAGACATTTTTGTAGATTTCTCATCAAACCAACTTCGTGTCAAGTTATTAAAATGAGAACATCGTAAATTCGCAACATGACAAGTGACTGATGGTGGTAAACAATAAACATAGTCTTCATTTGATTAATAACTGTTTTAGATCTTTCATTAGCTCAGTATTGTGGAGTCAACTTTCGCCAATTTATCTGTTGTACAACATGTTAAGTCCATACTCATGCTACTCGGATGGGTTTTTGTTGTGTCGATTCAGATGGGTTGAATTTGAAATTTAGAACAGATCATGTTGTAATGTTTAATTTACTGTCACCCGATAAATGTTCTTGCGTTTTTCATCTCGATTATGTGGTATATTTGGAATTGGGATAGTAATGGTTTTGCTGTTGGCAATTGGCAGAAGTTTGAAACTTCCCAAAAGAATGGGGATATACAAAGAATGTGGGTTGGATTACTGTTTTAGACTTTTAGGTCGGTTGGCCCAAATAAATTCTTGAATTGGTTTACTTTAAGACATTTTTGAATTATTTATTGTGTGGGTAGGCCCAACTAACTGTTTTAAATTCCTGAATTGGCTCAAATAATAGGTTTTTATTTTTGGTTGGCCCAAATGAAATTTTATATTGGGCCAAGTTGGCCCATTTTGAAAAAACCGACCAGACCGACACCACTCCGAACCGAACCGAACCGAAACCGATTTCAAAACGGTCGGGATCGGTCCCCAAACATCATAAACCGAACCGATTCGGTTTTTCTACAAATCAGACCGAACCGACCGAAACAGAACCGATTTCACTCCTAGTAAACATAGTCTTCATTTGATTAATATTTTCTTTGCAGAAATTAATCATGATAAACCCAGTTGATTTGAGCATTAGAAACATGATCAATTTGAATATCCACCATGTTCCGATATATGTTTAATGGTAATCTTGTCAAAATAATCAATGAAAAACATGAATTATTTCGAAATTACTCATAGTCCGGAAAATTGGTTCGTAAGATTATAAATAAAAAATGCTTCTTGTACAACCGTTTCGGCTTTAACCATTCACAACCACCTCACATATACGTGGGGCCTACACCCACAATTGTGTGTGGGCTCCACAGGTATGTGAGTGGGTTGTAAATGGTTGGAGCCAGAATGGTTGTACAAGTAATGGGATGCAATAATGGAAAGTAATAAATGGAGAGATAGTTGCAATTTTGGTAAAGAGAGAGAATTAGTAATTAATATGTTACAGGATAAGAACATGATGATTTAAACCAACTAGGAAAAGAACTTAATTACCTCTAGGTTTGAGGACCAATATTTAAGTCCCCTAAAGTTTATAAATTACTATTTGATTTACATTGCAATTTAACTTAATCGACTAAATAACATTTTAGAGTCTAAACTTGGTGACTATAAAATCTAGTCACATGTAACCTTGGACCCAACCCTAACCAACATGGCTAAGTTAGTAGCGAGTGAAACCATATCATGACCTAGTCACAAGACTATAATGTTCGTAAAATACATCAGCCAAAAACCAAACTCTTCTACACCATCATCACCCCTTTAACCTCCAAAAACCAGTCCTTTTTTAACAGGGCCGGCCCAGGCCCAAGAGGCCAGGGCCTAGGGCATCCATAAAACTCCCAAAAGTAGGGGCATCCCAAAGTTTTTTAATATTACGCTTGAATAGGGATTTTTTCTAGCCCAATAAGAAATATCTTTCATTTTCATTTCAAATTTTATCTCACTTTTACTCTAACGATTATGTCCAAAGAAAAAAAGGCCGGACTCCGGATGCCGCTGGACAGTTTCCTTGTAAAAACAGACCACCAACAGCAAGACTTAAACTTGGAAGTCTTTTGCTTGTTTTGATAAGTAAAAGTCCAATTTGCCGGGCATGGAAAAACTGCTTCAGGATTGTGGGGGTTCTCTTGCCTTTTTTAATGAAGTAGTAAATTCACATTGATATTAGTTTTTGTCTCTTCTAAGTAGTATGAAGGTTGGTAGCTAGGTTATTATTATTATTTTTTGAGAAAGAGAAATTCTCATTAATCAAATCGCTACCGGTCACAAATATAAGCAAATACAGCTGAAAGACAAATGACAAACAGGAAAGACAAAAAAACATAACCGATTCAACTGAAGGATACATCCCTCGTAGTAGCTAATTCAATTGTCTTTGTCGCACCCGGGGTTTTGACCAAGGGGTTTTGGAACACGGTTTATGGTCAAGTGATCCAATTACTCACATGGGGTGTGGTCTCACAGGCCCCACGTGCGGGTGGGGTGTGAATGGGGTTGTGGTTGGTTTAGCACAAAGTTTGTATCACTATCATTATTATTTAATTATCTACTTTCTAGATAGTGATATTTCAGCTTTTTGTAATATGGTGGCAAGTTGGAAGATATTTAAGCCTTATGTAATATAGTGGCACATTATGTGACACGTGCTCATTGTTGTTGTCAGGATGAGATGCTTAATTGTAAATTTTTTTATTATAAAATTATTTCCCTTTTTTTGAAATTTTTTTAAAAACACTTATACATATAGTAGTTCATGGTGTAATTGTGCATATTTGAGCTGAGAAATTATACAAATCATGTCTCTTTTTTTTGAAATTTTGTAATATAGTGGCTAATTTTTTTCAAATTATGTCTAGAACTTTTTTACTCTTGTATTTTGTGGAGAACTGTGAGATACCCCTTGATGAAATACATACACAGCGGAGGATTGATGGAAGATCCTTGGTTGTTCCTGAAGTTGGAGAAACAAATGTGGGAGAATTGAAGAGGTTGGTTCATGAGTTAGAAGATAAATATCAAGAGTGGCCTCTAGGTCGAAAGGAATGTGTTCAGGGGAAAATTTCTCAGCTTATAAATAATAAATCCATCTATTCCATTGGTTCTAGAGCCAAATATTTTAATTATCTCATAAAGGACATCCAACGGGGTCAACGAAAGGTACGACTTCTACAAGGTGAAAAGCTTCAAAATTTGAGATTGTGGATGCAACACGAAAGTGTAGCACTTGTAGAGGTGTTGGTCATAATAGTTGAACATGCAAGGGCAAAAGTGAGGCAAATGTGATGAATTCCAAACATATACTTACCTTGACGACGGTGAGTACTGTGGCTGTGCTTGATGACTTGAGGTTAAGTCTTTTTGTTTTTTTTTTTTTTTTTTGTACATTTTTTTGTGGTATAGTTATATATAATCAATTAGCTAAATTAATTTTTTTTGTTGCAGGTAATACATTTTGTGTTTTGAAGACAACCATAGTGCTCAATTTAAGATGTGTGACAGATGTACACATGGGCTTTGATTGTTAATTCCAGGAGAGACGATGTTTTTGTTTTCTTGAGCTAAAAGTAGCTAAAAGTACTAGCTGTTGATACTTTTTTCAGCAATGGTTTTTTGAGGTTTGTGTTTAGAATTTTAATCTGCATTTGGGATGAATAAATTGAAGGGCTTAAAATCTCCTGAGAGCAAAGGACAAGTCTTTGTGGCATTATCAGCTCCCTATCTTGACTATGTTGACGCTGTAAATTTTCATCTAATTTATTTCCTATTTTATGAGACCTGAAATTCCTCGGTTCACTCAACAAATCGTTCTCATTTGATACTATATATTATATATGGCAATATATACATTCATAAAAATCAAGTGGCATCATCCACCCGAATACTGAATTTTAACCAGGCAAAACGTTACAATTAATTATCAATGGCCTCCTGGAAGGCCAGTTCATTTGAAAGGAAAGAAAATGAAAGGAAAGTATGGGCAACGTCTGATTTGTGCGCATTTGAGGAGAAGAAGATCCCAATGGATGAGGTTGAAAAAATGGAACCATTGATTTACCTGATGAATTTCTAGAACACATATTCTCTTTCCTATCCCTTTCAAATCCTTCATCCAAACTAGGGTTCTAAACAAACGATTGACCCACCTATGGCGTTCCCACCATCATCCTGATTTCTCCCCATGTTGTTATATCGCCGTCAACCCATCTACGGTTATGAATGTCCGTGTTTGTTGGTGGTCGCAGATTTGTTTGTACTTTGTATCTCTTTTTTTCCTCTTTGTTACTCATTTTAATACATGTCATGATTTTTCACTCATGGTTAATTTGTTTATGATGTTAGGTGATTTGTACAGTAAACATAGTTTATTTGCTTTTAAAAAAAATGGTAAATTGGAATTCTCATGCTATTTAACGTAGGGATTCATGATTTATTGAACCTAATTCATAATATAATTACATATAACAAAAACGGTGGTAAACTAATTTATTACGTTTACCACAATTGTTGGGAAATTTTATTATAAATTTGCGTTCTTGACCAAAATACTGCAAATTCGATCTGGACATATTTGTAGATTTCTCATCGAACCGACTTCGTGTCAAGTTATTAAAATGAGAACATAGTAAATTCGCAACATGAGAAGTGATGGTGGTAAACATAGTCTTCATTTGATTAATAATTTTTTTGCAGAAAACAATCATGATAAACCCAGTGGATATAAGCATTAGAAACATGTTCCGAAATATGTTTAATGGTAATCTTGTCAAAATAATAAATGAAAAAATGAATTATTTCGGAATTACTCATAGTCCGGAAAATTGGTTGGCAACAATTAACAACCCAGGACCTGCCTCCGGCTAATTGTTCGGCGCCAGTCCTAATTAACTATATTATAGACCTTGACCTGGCATAAGCCTACTATTTGACGGCAACGGCAAACTCCAAAATGTCCTGAGCCGTCTAGCTAAACAAACTAAAGTACGGCAATCTAAATTCTTAGGAGAATAAGAATCATGTTGCAGCAGGAGGTTTGCTTTCATCGTCAACCTGCTCGGTTGATTCTTCGGTTGGTTCCTTCTCTGCTGAAGGCGATATTGGCACATCAGGGATCAGGGCTTCGGGAATCTGCCTTCTCGGCGCATCCCTCAGAACTTGAGCTGCATCTAGACCGTAGCTGTAACCAACTCCAAAGCCTTCCTTGAAACCTCCCCGATACCCGTTCACACAAATGTCATTTGTGATCTCCTTCACCTGCCTGGTGGCATAGTACTTGGCCGCTTTCTTCTGCCCGGCTTGATATGCAAAACTATCAACTTGGGCAAGCTCCTCCTTATGTTTCGCAATTGTCACGGCCACCTTGCCGTCGACAGCTTGTTCTTTCTTGATGGCCTCTTTAAGCTATACTAGTAGAAAACTTAAAAAAAAAAAAAAGATTGGCGGGTGTATCACACAAATTTCAAGTCTGCGAAAAAGACGGAAAAATGCTGAACAAAGTTGAATTTATTGATGTAAGAAATTAGGTTTTACAATCTCTGTAGCAATTTCTAATGAAAGAAAATAATCCTCTGATTCTTCTCTTCAAGAGTTCGATTCGAGGGCTTGATGCTTGTTCTCGAATTGAACGGCAAGATCTTCGTTGGTCTTTGCGAAGATGACGACGAATTTGACGGATTTTGACTTGAGGGCTTTGAAGCTTCTTCTCAAGTTGAATTGCTTGATCTTCTTCAATTTTGTTGGAAAAAGATGACGAATTTGTGACCGTTGACTTGAGGGCTGTGGAGCTTCTTCTCAAATCGGTCTTTGAGATCCTCTTCAATTTGGTTGAAGGAGAGGCAGATTTGCAGATGTTGATTTGAGGGCTTTGGAGCTTGGTCTCAAATTGGAATTTGATATCTTCTTCAATTTGGTAGAAGTAGATTGATGAATTGTGGATTTGGCTTGAGCGTTCTTCAGAGTTTTGAAGCTTTGATCTGAAGAGGCGTCTTGCTTGATGTGGACTGAAAGGATTCTGAAGGGCTTTGAAGCTTGATCTTCAGAGCTGATGGAAGCTTGAATGTTCTTCGGAGCTTTGAGGCTTTGATTTGAAGAACCGTCTCGCTTGATGTAGACTTGAAGAGTTCTGAAGGGCTTTAAAGGCTTGAATCTTCAGAGCTCTGACAGCTGATGGAAGCTTGAATGTGTGGATGACTTCAAGGAATTCTGAAGGGCTTTGGAGATTTGATCTTCAGAGCTTGGAGCTTGAATGTCTGAATGTTCTTCGGAGCTTTGAGGCTGTGATCGAAGAACCGTCTTGTTTGATGTAGACTTGAAGAATTCTGAAGGGCTTTGAGGCTTGATCTTCAGAGCTCTGGAGCTTGGATGCTTGAAGACTTGAAGAAATTCTGAAGGGCTTTGAAGCTTGATCTTCAGAGCTGTTGAAGCTTCAATGTCTTGATCTTTTTCTAAAATATGAGAGAGAGCACGTCTATTTATAAGGATGTAAGATGGAGAGTTATGGCAAGACTGCAATTCTTTCCATACTTTTCTCTCTAATTATTTCCTTATTTGATTTAAAGGAAAATAATTAAAACTTAATAAATATCTTTCTTCTTATTTATTTTAAGAAAGATAATTATATATGAAGAGATATATAATTTATTTCACCAAGTGGCACAATTTGATTGGCCAGACTTGATAAATTAATAACTGCATCATTTTGACACGTGGCTCCATTTAATTGGTCCTCACACATATCTCTGACTTTTGACTTGTAAACACGTGGCATCATTTGATTCGCCATTTATCGTGCTTAGTCTTTTGACCTACGGACACTTGGCAGCATTTAATTGGCTCGTCCGTAAAACTTTGATTTTGACTTGTGACACTTGGCAACATTTAATTAGCCAATTTATGTGCCCTAGCAACACGTGGCAGCTTGTGATAGGCCAGAAATTTTACGTGTCTACAGATGCCCCTTCGAGAGTTGCTCATGCTTGAGGATGAGTGATTCTCGACTTTTTGACTTGATTTGATACCGAAAATTTGTGTATTCGGCGATTAATATATATATATATATATTGTTTTGACATTTGGTGTCAATTTGATTTGCAAAATTTTAACTCAGAGACCGAGTTAAAAGTTTCTCATTCCAAGCGTCTGATGTAGTGGAATTTGATTGCCAAAAGCCTTTCTGGTGAATGAACTCGACTTGATTTTTCCATTGAAAAGTTGGACTTGATTTGATGTCGACAAGTGAGTATGGACCAGACTCATGCACATATGATTCCACCCCAATGAATAATCTTGTCTTGGCCCATGCAAGAGTCCACGCGTGATTCCAAAATAATATATTTTATTTGCTTTGCCGACTCATGCTCGGCTTCAAATTTTGCCAAAATTTGTTAAGCACGGTCAATAATTATGCTTGATATTGGCTTCTTCCATTCTTTCCAAGTTGCATTCCACCGCTTGAGATGAATCCGAGTCGGGGTAGGAATATAATTTCCTTGCCGCTAGAGAAGTCTTAAACATAGGAAACTTTGGCAATTTATGAACGTGTGAATTTCTTTTTGGGAGCATAAGAAAATTAGAGGGCCCATCGTGATAGCCTTCCACCGCCTTTCTTTTGTACCGCTTGAACACAATTGCCTTCTATTTAGAATAGGAAATTGTTATCTTGCCTTATAAATTAAGAGCAATAGAGAAGCAAATCTTCATAACTGGGAGCCTGTTAGCTGAAAAGTAACAGGTCAAGTCCTCTTCCTCTTTGTCCTTCAGCTTCTTTTCTGTTCTATTGCCTTATTGTACCAAAGATGCCATGTATTATATCCGTTTCCAAGCATTAACCCACAACAAACAAAGCAACGTGAACCAGAACAATTTTCTTGAAAATTATCCACGTGATGCTACGTCCATGCAAAAGCAACAGATCAATTTTCTTTCACCATTGCGAGTCCGTCACCTCGCATCAGTTTTTTTTTTTTTTGGTTGCGTACCCATTTTTCCGAATTATCAACGGTAGGTCGTAGGTCGTTTTGCACACCAAAAATATATTTATAAAAGCAAGGAATTAACCCTTATTCAGAAGAATAGCGGTTAAGTCCGAGGTCGATCCGCGGAGACAATATGGCTGAGTTGCTTTAATTCCAATGAATTTCCAATTCAATTCGGTAAAAAGTGGTTTGGTTGTTTGTGAAATAACTGAACTAAAGAGCGCAATAATTAAGGATGTGAAACTGCTTGGGAAGAAGATCTAGGGTTTAGAATCCATTCATACCGCATAACCAAGCATCGCATAGATATGATTAATATTCGAATCGCAAAGGATTATCGCTAGGGCTTGCAAACCCTAACGATAATCGTCAAGAAGATATAGCGATTGTTAAAAGGCATGGACTATCCCATAGCACGGACCGTCTCACTATCGCGGCACGATCCGTCTTACGAGCATAATCCATCTCAGAACTCCAATCGCACCGTTGAAAACAATTACATGATTACGGTATTTGACACGTGAGTACAAATACACAATAGATTGGAAGAATAAAACCGTAATTCCATTGATCATGTGAAATCAAGTTCTTAACATGTAATCCGATTCGAGTAAAAACCATAATCTATGCAGAAAAACAAGGTTACTTGGTGAAGAACTTTATCTTCCCCCTAGAGAAGGGGTTTAGCCGGCCATGGAGATGATTGACATGCTTTGATTCGAAGAACGCGTGAAGAACATCAAGAACAAAGTGTTTCTCTCTCTAGATAGCCTCTCTCAATAGTTTGGGAACCCTAAAACAATGTTAGGTTATCCTATTTATACCAAGGGCCCTCAAATTACACAAAAATAGGTCAAAACGCACATTCCCGTCGCCATGGTCCGGACGGGGTTTCCCGTGGTCCGGACTACCAATGCAGAAGGTTCTCTGAAGCTCGCAGCAACCATGGTCCGGACGGGGAAAAGGGTGGTCCGGACCATGGTACCAAAATTTTGCCATTTGGTCCCCGTTTGCTCCTCTTTGCTTCCTCGACGCTTCTAGACCCCTCCAAAGCATGTTTCCACGTCGTTGGGCACTCGGCACCTGTAACACCATTAACCAACAAATGCTAATCAAATAACAACCTAATTCGCCTAACAGAGTATAAGTTAACGAGGTTCAATGGGTGCTTTCCGGCACCTATCACACCCCCCAACTTACACTTTGCTAGTCTCTAGCAAAGAAACAAAATAAACTACCAACTAAATGCAAAGAACAGATAGTTCTTTTAAACCCCCAGGCGGCCCCGGTAGGACGAGTGAAGTCTCGTGAGGGTTTTCAGCAGTGATCACCCACAAAACACAATGAATCCCTCAACATAAAATCCGAAACCTGTCATACACTTGTCAACATCACAAGCGAAGAATGTGGGCCATCACAAAGGCAAAACAAACCAACATAGTTCCAAATGCTACTAAGTCAAGAGAAAGAAATCATGGCACCTAAGTGTAGCACGTGTGTATGAATATGGGCCGTGATCACAAGTGAACAAAGAATTGATCATTCTCTCCGGACCGAGCCTCGACTTCAATCCTCACCGTGTCATGCACTCAACAAGTGAAATCGCTCAAAACAAGGTGCATTATAAATTCTCAAGTGTGCGGTTTGGAGGTTTTGTAAATATGAAGCAAAATACTCCGCACACTATGACACGAATAGAACGCTCTATATGGTGGACACACAATCTCATGAACGAACATCAAGTATTGGAACCATCTCAATCCATCAATCCACACTCCAACACCCCTAGAATCAAACAGGTCTTGACCAAGGTTATAACATTAGGCAATGGATAAATTTGCAAGGCTAGGGTGAAACATCCATGTGTCCGAGAATAAGCAAGTATAACAAGACACTCATTTTAAGGCAAACATACAACGTTTGCCCCTTTAAACATTATTTCAACACCACATTATCGCTAACATTCCACCACCATCTAACCAATCTTTTTTTCTATATTTTGGTGTCCCCTCTTTTCAACAGAAATTATTCTTTGCTTTTGTTTTCTCTTTTTCTTCAATTCGGGGGACACCACACATCAAGAACAAAATCCACCTTTCTCCCAGAATTATACCTCTACACTCTTACCCTTCTCAAAACACAATATGGAAGGTGGGGTTTAGCAAAGAAAAGGCTAAGTGTTTAAGGCTCAAAATGGCTCGCAAGGGATAATGTAAACAAGAGAGACGAACCGGTTCAAATTCAAGAAAATGCCCATGATCATCTCCTAGGGGTGTAACATCCAAGTAACAAACCAAACCCGAGAGATATACGATGCAATTCCAATACTTTGCAAAAGATAATGAGATTGACAACAAATTTAATTTTTTTTTTTCGAGACAAACAAAGAGTTATATCGACACCTCTCCAAAAGAAAGCTAAGGCACAAAATCTCACTAGGGCATAAGTCTCCACTAATCATAGCCTTTGAGAACAAACAAAGCAAAGTTCACAAGTGATCAAACCCAATAAACGTGATGTGCAATTGTGTTATGCTTAAGTGCCTTGATGCCTCCCTTGAAACAAACTAGCAAACAGAACTATGGTGACACAAGACATGCCAATGCAATAGCAACACGCCTCAACTCGGTTAATCAACAAGTAAGCACAACAAGCCCCAAAATTTCATGCCAAAAGAGCCAACTTTTTAGGATTTTTCAAATTTGCTCATTTTTTTGGTGTTTTCAAGACTCTAAATATGCACAACTGCAAAGTGTTCCCTCCCCCCAACTTAAACCATGCAATGTCCTCATTGAATGTCAGGCACCAAAAAGATAAGACAAAGAAGGTAACAGTAAGGAAAGAGATCACCTCGTAAAGGAGAACTAAGCAGGCTAAAAATCATGGGGCATGACCCCCCAACTGGAACACAATGACCTGCATATGTTAGTCCCCACAACGACAAAAGAAAGAAAAAGAACAGGAAAAACAAACTATCTAAGAAAAGAAAGACAGAAAAAAAAATTGTTTTTTTTTTTTTTGGAAGGCATGGTCCGGACCACCGAAACCTGGTCCGGACTACGGGTACAGTAGCTTCTGGTTTGAGGGACAGAGAGCATGGTCCGGACCACGGAAACCGTGGTCCGGACTACCGGTACAGTAGGTTCAAGTTTGGCTCCAATTATCATGGTCCGGACTAGCGTTAGCGTGGTCCGGACTAAGGTTATAGCGCGCGTCAACACACAACTCCGTAACCCCTCCATCTTCAAGCGAAAACACTAAAACACCTAACTAACATTAACCAAACATAAAATTACGAAACAAAAACATCTAAAACACAAAATGCAAGGATGCTAAACATGAAAAATTTGAACACAAATTATTAGACACAAAGACTTCGAACCCCAAAAATCCACCACTTTCTTCACGCGAAAGGCACGGGTACTACTTTTCTCCCTAATTTCTCACTTACAACTCGTGTAGAGAAGGTCATCATAACAATCCCGGGTAAGTCATGACTCAACAGGTTAAACTTCTCAAGGTTTTTCCTCAAAGAAGCCAGAGCCAATCGTCTTTAATGACTATCCGAGGCACTGCAATAAGATTGTTCGAAACCCAGATACACGAACCTAAGGCTAGAAATTAGGTGGCTATACCGGACCAAAACAAGCCGTTCGAGCACGGCTAAACTAGAGGTATCTCAACCTCCATAGATTTCTAGTCTCCTAGACTTCCCTAACGCTCAACAATCCGGATAAACCGGATCGATCAAATTAATCTCCTCAATCACCTCCTCATTATAAATTCCTTCCACATACGGTTTAAGACGCTGACCATTGACTTTGTTAATTTTTCCATCTCGTGGATCTCTTATTTCAACCGCCCCATGAGGGGAAACTTTATGAACAACAAAAGGACCATCCCACCTAGACCTCAATTTACCGGGAAATAAACGCAAGCGCGCATTAAAGAGCCACACCTTTTGGTCAGGCTCAAAAGACTTTCGAACTATGTGTTTATCATGAAAAGCCTTAGTCTTATCCTTATAGATTCTCGAACTCTCATACGCATCATTGCGCAACTCTTCAAGCTCACTTAATTGGAGTCGACGATGATACCCGGCGGCGGCCATATCGAAATTAAACTTTTTAATGGCCCACAATGCCCGATGCTCTAACTCCACCGGTAAGTGGCATGCCTTACCAAAAACCAATCGGTAAGGAGACATGCCAATAGGGGTTTTATATGCAGTACGGTAAGCCCACAACGCATCGTCTAGTCGAGTTGACCAGTCTTTGCGTGATGCACCCACCGTTCTCTCGAGAATTTTCTTAATCTCCCTATTTGAGACCTCAACTTGACCGCTAGTCTGCGGATGGTAAGGTGTCGCCACCTTATGCGAAATAGAGTATCTCCGGACTAGGGCTGCAAAGTACTTATTGAGGAAGTGGGTCCCCTCATCACTTATGATCGCTCGCGGATAGCCAAACCTACTAAAAATGTTACTCTGCAAGAATTTGATAACCACCTTGTGGTCATTAGTCTTGGTGGCCACCGCTTCCACCCATTTTGAGACATAATCAACCGCTACTAAAATGTACTCATTCCCAAAGGAGTTCGGGAACGGGCCCATGAAATCAATCCCCCAAACATCAAAAATTTCCACAACTAAGATAGGGGATAGTGGCATCATGTCTCGGCGAGACATATTCCCGGAGCGTTGGCACCGGAGACATGTCTTGCAAAACTCGTGGGCATCCTTAAAGAGAGTTGGCCAATAGAAGCCACTCTGCAGCACCTTGGCTGCCGTTTTCCTCCCACTAAAATGTCCCCCACACTCTAGAGTGTGAGAAAAAGTAAGAATACTATGATATTCGCACTCGGGGACGCAGCGACGGATCACTTGGTCCGCGCAATATTTGAAAAGTATCGGATCCTCCCATAAATAATGCCCCACGTGTGAGAAAAATCGCCCCTTATCTTGCTGGGACCAAAAAGATGGGATCTCGCCAGTGGCTAGGTAGTTCACTATGTATGCGTACCACGGAGGCCGGACTTGCGACACCTCAAAGAGTTGCTCATCGGGGAATGAGTCACGTAGAGGCACTGTGTCGCACGAGGAATCAACTATGATCCTCGACAAGTGATCGGCTACAGAGTTCTCGGACCCCTTCTTGTCCCGAATTTCAAAATCAAACTCCTGTAGCAACAAAATCCACCGAATTAACCTCGGTTTCGCGTCCTTCTTAGAAAGCAAGTGTCGTAAAGCTGCATGGTCGGAGTACACAATAACTTTAGACCCAAGAAGATAGGACCGAAACTTGTCTAGCGCAAATACTACCGCGAGTAATTCCTTCTCCGTAGTGGTGTAATTCAATTGAGCATCGGAGAGGGTCTTGCTCGCGTAGTATATCGCATGGGGAATCTTGTCACACCGTTGGCCAAGGACAGCGCCGACTGCATAGTCAGACGCGTCACACATAATCTCAAATGGTAAAGACCAATCGGGTGACCGCATAATAGGCGCAGAGGACAGGGCATCTCTCAAAGTGACGAAGGCCGTCATGCACGCCGTATCGAAGACAAAAGGGGTGTCCTTGGCAAGGAGGTCGCACAAGGGTTTAGCAATTTTGCTAAAGTCTCGAATGAAGCGGCGATAAAAGCCCGCGTGTCCTAAAAAGGACCGAACTTGCTTAACAGAAGAGGGGGGTGGAAGCTTCGAGATTAAGTCAACTTTGGCTTTGTCAACTTCAATCCCCCTCTTGGACACTACATGTCCTAGCACTATGCCCTCTTGAACCATAAAATGGCTCTTTTCCCAACTTAGAACTAAGCTCTTCTCCACACAGCGCTCAAGCACCTTGCTCAAGTTGTGGAGACAATCCTCGAAAGAAGTCCCAAAGACCGAAAAGTCATCCATAAAGACTTCAAGGAATTTTTCCACCATGTCCGAAAATATGGACATCATACACCGCTGAAAGGTAGCAGGTGCATTGCACAACCCAAACGGCATGCGCCGATAGGCAAAAGTGCCAAAGGGACAGGTGAATGTTGTTTTCTCTTGATCAGCGGGGTCAACAGGCACCTGATTGTATCCAGAATAACCATCCAGAAAACAGTAGTAACTTTGGCCTGCGAGCCGCTCTAGGATTTGATCAATAAATGGCAATGGGAAGTGATCTTTCCTAGTCATGGAGTTAAGTTTTCGGTAATCGATGCAAACACGCCACCCAGTGGTGAGGCGTGTAGGGACTATCTCTCCTCTCTCGTTCTCAACCACAGTGATGCCCGATTTCTTGGGCACCACTTGGGTGGGACTCACCCACTTGCTATCAGCGATGGGGTATATAATACCCGCATCGAGGAGTTTCACTACCTCCTTCATCACTACCTCCTTCATATTAGGGTTCAACCTCCGCTGCATCTCACGTGAGGGCTTAGCATTCTCTTCGCAATTTATGCGATGCATGCACACGGAGGGATCAATACCCTTCAAATCTGCCACAGACCACCCAATGGCACCCTTGTGCTCTTTAAGCACCGCAACAAGTTGACCCTCTTGCATAGCAGAAAGGTCAGACGCTATAATAACCGGAAGGGTATCCTCGGCACCCAAAAACACATACTTAAGATTAGCCGGGAGTGGCTTAAGCTCAAGCTTCGGAGGAACCTCAAGGGATGGAGGGGCTGACTCTGTCGAGAGGGAAGGCAAAGGTTCAAACTGTGGTGCCCACCTTGGCGGTGAACTATCAAGCAGTAAATTCACCTCCGCAATGGATTGGTCAATATCAAACTCCTCATACCCAAAATGTGCCAAACATGCGGCCAACGGGTCGTCAGTCAGAATGTAAGGCATGGCTTCCTCAACTAAGTCCTCGATAACATCGACTGAAAAGCAGTCTTCCTCCACTTGAGGTTGTTTCGCGCTATTATAGACATTAAGCTTAAGGGTCATATTACCGAACGTGACCTCCATCTCTCCACTCCTCACATGTATGTTAGCATTGGCCGTCGCTAAGAATGGACGGCCAAGTATAACAGGTGTTTGCTGTCTGAGGGTTTTCACCGGTTCTGTGTCAAGGACTATAAAATCAGCAGGGAAGTAGAAATCATTGACCTTGACAAGAACGTCCTCAACTATACCACGCGGTACCTTTACGGATCTATCAGCCAATTGTAAGACTACCGTCGTGGGTTTTAACTCTCCAAGTCCCAACTGCTCGTACACCGAGTAAGGGATCAAATTAACACTAGCCCCTAAGTCTAACAAAGAGCGCTCTATGACATGACTACCAATGATAATGGCAATGGTAGGCGTGCCCGGATCTTGCATCTTGGGGGGAGTGTTGGATTGAAAAACTGAGCTCACTTGCTCGGTGAGAAGGACCTTTTTGGACACAGTTGTCCGAGATTTCCGCTTATGAGTGCAGAGGTCCTTTAGGAACTTGGCGTAATTTGGGATTTGCTTTATGGCATCGAGGAGGGGTATGTTGATATCCACACGTTTGAATATCTCCAGAGTATCCTCCATAGAGGTCGGCTTCTTTGCATAGGGAGATGGCCCATTTAGAGCAGCGGGGAAAGGGGCTCTAGGCACGTAGGATGGTGCCTTGGAGCCTATGGTCGTGGTGGTGGGTGGTGAAGTAGTGGTTGGAGGGATTGCCTCCTTGCTATGTGAATTCCCCTCCCCGGAATCAGATGGGGAGGAGGGAGCTTGGTGCTCCTTGCTTTGCGGCTTCTCTGCAGTGATGGTTTCGACCTCTCTCTTATTACGAAGGGACATGAGAACATTCGCCTGTTGGAAGTTACCAGTCCCTTGATTACCCTCACACTGGTTCTGACCTCTCGGGTTCTGAACTGGCTGACTAGGCAACTTGCCCTCCTCTCTGCGGTTCATCGTGTTGGCCAATTGGCCTAGTTGCGCCTCCATTCGTGCAATGGATTGTGTATGAGAATTCACCTGCTGTTGGGTAGCAGTCATCATCTCAAAAGCTTTTAAAAACTTATCCTCGAAGGAAGGGTCCCTCGAGGACCGGGTTGGCGCTCGATGAGGGGATGGGCTGGCGATGGCTCATAACGATAGGCCGCAGGATTATACGGTGTGGACCATGGCCTAGAGGCAAGGGCGGGGGCATTGTCTTGTGGTTGTCGCCACGACAAATTAGGATGGTTCCTAAGACCCGGGTGGTAGATGTTATTAGAGGATCACCGGTTTAGGATAACTCGTACGTTAGAATACCCCGAGCGGCGTGAACTTGCTCTTCCGCAAAACTCGGAAAGCTGGTCTCTCGCCGGGACACTCAGTAACATAATGGGCTGGGGTGGCACATAGAGAGAACAAGCCTCTGAAAAGTAAGAGGAGGCGGGGTGGAAGTCGAGCCCAAACTCAAAAATTGGTCAAGTTTCTCAGCGAGAGAGTCAACCTTAAGCGCGAGGTGGTCAGAGGGGCTAACCTCATACAGACCCCGTGGCTTTGAAGAACTGGTCGCGTTGGTTGCCCTATCACTATGCTGGTAAGTGGCCTGGTGCTGTGAGGTATCACTCATTGTCTCAAAGAGTTCCCATGCCGACTGCTCATTCTTGTTCATTAATGAGCCTCCACATGAGGCATCAACCATCATCCTATAATGAGAATTCAACCCATCGTAAAAACATTGCACCAACTGCCACTGTGGAATGTCGTGGTGCGGGCACTTCCTAATGAGGTTACCATACCTCTCCCAAGCTTCGTGAAGAGGCTCATTGTCATTTTGTCGGAACGAAGTAATCAGTCTCCGAAAATTAACTGTTTTGCCTATGGAGAAGTATTTTTTAAGGAACGCATCCTTAAGTTGATCCCAGCTAGTGATCGAGTTCGCGGGTAAAGTACTGAACCAATGTTTGGCATTCTCTCTCAGTGAAAATTGGAACAAGATTAACCTAAGCACCTCAGTAGGAAAATTATGAATTTTAAGTGTGGAGCTTATGGTTATGAACTCGTCAATATGCTGATAGGGATCCTCTTTAGGGAGCCCGTGAAAGTTGGGCAACGCATTCAATATGCTAGTTTTAATCTCATAGTGGGTTGCCGTGAACGGTGGCAACTGGATGCATGATGGTGCGGCATAGGATGATGGCAAAAAGTGTGTGTGAAGAGGGGCAAGGGCCGCGGCAGCGCCACCTGGCGGATTAGCGCCATTCTCAATATCCCCCATTGAAAGTAAATCAGTCTCACTCTTAACCCTACGTCTCTTTTCTATATCCAGATTGAGAGGAGCAAGTTGGGGTTTCTGAGACCGACGACCAAACATACACAGAGACAAGCAAATAAAAGGGAAACAAGACTTACAGTGAGCAGCAATAACGCTTTTATATCACGGCACTGCTTTTTCACTGGTCGATCCTGCTCGATTGAATGCTTCGCTACTTGTGCCCTGAGTATCACTTAGCAAACAGAAAATTAAAAAGCCCTAAACTAAGAATTAAAGTAAAAACTAATCGAAACTTAAGCAACCGTGCAAATTGTCCCCGGCAACGGCGCCAAAATTTGGTAGGTCGTTTTGCACACCAAAAATATATTTATAAAAGCAAGGAATTAACCCTTATTCAGAAGAATAGCGGTTAAGTCCGAGGTCGATCCGCGGAGACAATATGGCTGAGTTGCTTTAATTCCAATGAATTTCCAATTCAATTCGGTAAAAAGTGGTTTGGTTGTTTGTGAAATAACTGAACTAAAGAGCGCAATAATTAAGGATGTGAAACTGCTTGGGAAGAAGATCTAGGGTTTAGAATCCATTCATACCGCATAACCAAGCATCGCATAGATATGATTAATATTCGAATCGCAAAGGATTATCGCTAGGGCTTGCAAACCCTAACGATAATCGTCAAGAAGATATAGCGATTGTTAAAAGGCATGGACTATCCCATAGCACGGACCGTCTCACTATCGCGGCACGATCCGTCTTACGAGCATAATCCATCTCAGAACTCCAATCGCACCGTTGAAAACAATTACATGATTACGGTATTTGACACGTGAGTACAAATACACAATAGATTGGAAGAATAAAACCGTAATTCCATTGATCATGTGAAATCAAGTTCTTAACATGTAATCCGATTCGAGTAAAAACCATAATCTATGCAGAAAAACAAGGTTACTTGGTGAAGAACTTCATCTTCCCCCTAGAGAAGGGGTTTAGCCGGCCATGGAGATGATTGACATGCTTTGATTCGAAGAACGCGTGAAGAACATCAAGAACAAAGTGTTTCTCTCTCTAGATAGCCTCTCTCAATAGTTTGGGAACCCTAAAACAATGTTAGGTTATCCTATTTATACCAAGGGCCCTCAAATTACACAAAAATAGGTCAAAACGCACATTCCCGTCGCCATGGTCCGGACGGGGTTTCCCGTGGTCCGGACTACCAATGCAGAAGGTTCTCTGAAGCTCGCAGCAACCATGGTCCGGACGGGGAAAAGGGTGGTCCGGACCATGGTACCAAAATTTTGCCATTTGGTCCCCGTTTGCTCCTCTTTGCTTCCTCGACGCTTCTAGACCCCTCCAAAGCATGTTTCCACGTCGTTGGGCACTCGGCACCTGTAACACCATTAACCAACAAATGCTAATCAAATAACAACCTAATTCGCCTAACAGAGTATAAGTTAACGAGGTTCAATGGGTGCTTTCCGGCACCTATCAGTAGGACAAAACAGCTGGGCCTTTTTTTGCTTCCTCTTCTTAAACACTCTGTGCTGCACGGTTTACTTTTCGTGTCATCTCTAGAGAAGTAACAAACCTTTGTTTATGTACCCTTGACTTGCTGGATTACTGCACAACGAAATATCAACGGTTTTTTAGAGCATCACAGCCCATGCATGAACTGGACTTTTATAATTTTCTTAACCTCGTGCAGTCAAGATATGTAGCATTGTTTACCTTTTATTTTGGCATCCAATAGGAAAGAATGCATGAAGTGGTGGCCTTTTTCTCTTTTGAAAGAAAACAAACTTAGTACCCTGTCCCTTTTCGAAACACTGTACCAATTTTTTTGTTCTTCCGTTTGAGCAACATATTGAATATTTTCCCTTACTCCACAAAGTCATCTGTTTCGTCTTGCATAATGTCAATATACCGAGTGCTTGATTTCTTTATTTGCAGGTGTCAAGAACTTCGACATCGACCACCGAACAATTAATTGGCGGGGCCAAAACTCCGGCTCGCATTCGGCCTTTCTTTCTTTGTAATCGTGCTTTGGATTCGTTTACACAACCATGATTTAATTTTTTTTTTTCTTGGTTCGACTATTGCTTTTCTCCCTTATTTTTTATTTTGCAGATTTGGTTCTTTGCAATTGGTTGCTTCTTTCGAGCTTAAGGCTCCGCCGGATCTTCGAGCTTTTAGGCTCATTTGCCTTTCTTGAGCTTTAAGGCTCCGCCGAATCTTCGAGCTTTTAGGCTCCGCAACAACCTCTTCGAGTTTAAAGCTTCGCAGCAATATGCTCTTTGAGTTTAAGGCTCTGACTTCTACCTCTTCGAGTTGAAATTTGCCAAGGAAGAGATCCCAAAGGTTGCCGCGATAGTGAAGCAAGTCTATGCTATACCAGGAAGTCTTTGAAGCCCACCATGAATTTGAAGCTTGCCAGTTTTGTGTTGTGAAATTCCTTGAAGCTTGCTAGATTTTGAAGCCTGCCAGAATTTGAAGCCTGCCAGATTTTGAAGCCTGTTGATGCCACACCACAGAGTTGAAGCCTGCCAAATTTTGAAGCCCACCAGATATTGAAGCATGTTGATGCCACACCATGGAGTTGAAGCTTGCTAGATATTGAAGCCTGCTGATGCCACGCCATGGCGTTGAAGCCTACTAGATATTGAAGCCTGCCAGATTTTGAAGCACACCAGATTTTGAAGCATGTTGATGCCACACCATGGAGTTGAAGCTTGCTAGAAGCAAGTCAATGCAAACGAACTACTCTACCTTGTGCAATCATCTATGAAGTTTGAGGGATCATAGAAGAGGCAGGCCAATCCAAGGGAGCGACTTTATTTGATAATCACCCATGGAGTTGAAGGCATCAAAGGAGAAACAAGTCATGGCAAGGGATCAACTCTTATTCCTTCAATCATCCACGAAGTTGAAGGAGATACTTTGACATGGCACTATTCAGGGCGCATGGAGTCTCAATTTTAACTATGAGATTAAGGATGTACTAGTTCTTTGAAAAGTCACTTGAACAATCCGTCCATACAATCCATCACATGTTGCTTTTTTTTTTTTGTTTGGTTGACTGAACTAGGAATTTTAGTCCAAGTTGCCTACGTACCCCAAAGGGATCAAGTCAAGCGTAGTTCAATTAAAAATTGTTTTTGTTTTTGACGACTGAGCTTAAAATTCAAGTTTGCCCTACGTACCCAAGATGGGATCAAGTCAAACGTAGTTCATATTTTTGATTTTCCTTTTTGAATTTTTTTTTTTTTGAATTTGCTATTCGGTTTAAACTCATGCGGGCCAGGAGTAACATGCAGTTTATGCTCATGTGTCATGGAGCAACTCGCAGTTTAGGCTCATGCGTCGGGGAGGGGTAGAATCTTCAATTTTTCGAAGATGGCAGACAGTTTATGCTCTTATCCAGGAGAACGTTTGAATTTGATGTTCTTTGAGCATTAACTTGCTGAGTTGGTGGAGCTATGAGGCTTGAAGGCTCAAAGATTATCGTGATCGAGTATGACGTTGCTTCATCTTCGTCCTCGTCGTAGTTGTACTCCGATTTTGGTGAACCAACAGAAGTATCAGACTCTTCGAAGGAAGGCTCTCCTCTTGCTTTTAATTCACTTGAAGAAGAGTTTTCTTGACGCCATTCATCTTGCCACTGATCATCTTTGTCATATTCTTTTTCAGAAATTGCAACAGTAAGCTCCATGTCATGAGCTCGTGTGGCCAATTCTTCAAAAGTTTTTGGTTTTATGACTTGCAAAATGTATTGAAGGCTCCAACACATTCCTTTGGTGCACATCTCAATGGCCAAGGCTTCTGACATGCGATCTTTGCAATTGAGGCTCAAGCTTCTCCATCTATTGATGTAGTCAATGACCCGACTCATCTTCTTGTTGAAGAGTGTTCTTGAGTTCGATTATCTTGACAATGCGCCTTGTCTTTGAAAAACCTATTGAGGAAATCCTGCGCACTGCAATTGATCCCAACTATCTATGGAATTTGGCTCTAAGTCTATGTACCAGTCAAAAGCATATCCTTTCAATGACCGTACAAATTGTTTGACGAGAAAATCTCCATCTGTTCCAAAGAGATCTTTGCTACATGTCTCCACGAAGTGTGCAACATGTTGCTTGGGATTGCCCATTCCGTCGAATTGCAAAAATTTTGGAGGCTGATAGTTTTCTGGCATCTTCAGTTGTTCTATCCTCCGTGTGTATGGCTTAGCGTATGACCAAAAAATTTGAGAACTCTTCACATCCTTTTCAGCAATTGCCCCCATGATGAATTCTTTCAATTGATCAACAGGGATCAATCCACTCCGGAGACATGAATTTTGTTACTTGAAGTCTACGAGTTTGTGGAGACTTTGAGTACTTTGTGTGAAATACCTTCGCGTGAAACTAAGAAAATTTCTTCGAGTAGCTTCTTGCGAGGTTTTGAGGACTTCTTTTTAGTAGCTTTAGGCGAAGTTTTGAGAACTTCATGTGGAGTTTCTTCAAAGAATAGATTTGGACAAATTTTTCGCTACACCTTGACGTTCTCACTTGATCCACCTTATCAAAGCTCTTTAAGTTGAGTTTTTGTCGTTCATCATGCTTCACAAGCTTTTCAAGAGTCTTGGTCAACGCCGCAATTTGTTCCTCAAGAGTAGACGATTGCGCCATCATCACCGGCATGACTTCGTCATCGAGTAACCAAGAGACTTGAAGTGTAGATCTTCACAAGGAGTGGGAGGTACAGATTTGTTGCTTTTTTGTCGACCTTTGAAGAATGGATGGTTGCATGAGCACTTGTTCACCCATCGAGGGGTCGACTTCTTTTGCCCCCAACATGCTTGAGATGATGCACGATTTACTTGGTGTCGTGGAAGATGCGTCTTATTTTCTCCGGACATATTTGACGATGTGTAAACTTCAAAGTTGATTTGGAAAGAGAAGAGATGAGAGGCAGAGACTGTCCCACCGGGCGTGCCAAAATTTGTATCACACAAATTTCAAGTCTGCGAAAAAGACGGAAAAATGCTGAACAAAGTTGATTTTATTGATGTAAGAAATTAGGTTTTACAATCTCTGTAGCAATTTCTAATGAAAGAAAATAATCCTCTGATTCTTCTCTTCAAGAGTTCGATTCGAGGGCTTGATGCTTGTTCTCGAATTGAACGGCAAGATCTTCGTTGGTCTTTGCGAAGATGACAACGAATTTGACGGATTTTGACTTGAGGGCTTTGAAGCTTCTTCTCAAGTTGAATTGCTTGATCTTCTTCAATTTTGTTGGAAAAAGATGACGAATTTGTGACCGTTGACTTGAGGGCTGTGGAGCTTCTTCTCAAATCGGTCTTTGAGATCTTCTTCAATTTGGTTGAAGGAGGCGGATTGCGAGATGTTGATTTGAGGGCTTTGGAGCTTGGTCTCAAATTGGAATTTGATATCTTCTTCAATTTGGTAGAAGTAGATTGATGAATTGTGGATTTGGCTTGAGCGTTCTTGAGTTTTGAAGCTTTGATCCGAAGAGGCGTCTTGCTTGATGTGGTGAAAGGATTCGAAGGGCTTTGAAGCTTGATCTTGAGCCGATGGAAGCTTGAATGTTCTTCGGAGCTTTGAGGCTTTGATTTGAAGAACCGTCTCGCTTGATGTAGACTTGAAGAGTTCTCAAGGGCTTTAAAGGCTTGAATCTTGAGCTCGACGGTGATGGAAGCTTGAATGTGTGGATGACTTCAAGGAATTCGAAGGGCTTTGGAGATTTGATCTTGAGCTTGGAGCTTGAATGTCCGAATGTTCTTCGGAGCTTTGAGGGTGTGATCGAAGAACCGTCTTGTTTGATGTAGACTTGAAGAATTTCGAAGGGCTTTGAGGCTTGATCTTCAGAGCTCTAGAGCTTGGATGCTTGAAGACTTGAAGAAATTCTGAAGGGCTTTGAAGCTTGATCTTCAGAGCTGTTGAAGCTTCAATGTCTTGATCTTTTTCTAAAATATGAGAGAGAGCACGTCTATTTATAAGGATGTAAGATGGAGAGTTATGGCAAGACTGCAATTCTTTCCATACTTTTCTCTCTAATTATTTCCTTATTTGATTTAAAGGAAAATAATTAAAACTTAATAAATATCTTTCTTCTTATTTATTTTAAGAAAGATAATTATATATGAAGAGATATATAATTTATTTCACCAAGTGGCACAATTTGATTGGCCAGACTTGATAAATTAATAACTGCATCATTTTGACACGTGGCTCCATTTAATTGGTCCTCACACATATCTCTGACTTTTGACTTGTAAACACGTGGCATCATTTGATTCGCCATTTATCGTGCTTAGTCTTTTGACCTACGGACACTTGGCAGCATTTAATTGGCTCGTCCGTAAAACTTTGATTTTGACTTGTGACACTTGGCAACATTTAATTAGCCAATTTATGTGCCCTAGCAACACGTGGCAGCTTGTGATAGGCCAGAAATTTTACGTGTCTACAGCGGGATACCTACCATGACACATAGAGCCATGCAGCGAATGCTCCCAAATTAACACCATTCTCCAACATTGGCGCAAAAAATGCTTGTGACTTTTCCTTATAATTTTAGACATATAACCCAAAGCATAGGGCTATGTAGTTGTGTGCAAGTATACTTGGTAAGACCGAGGTTGAACTACATGGAATGGTTTTGTGGTTGTTAAAATTATCTCACATTGCTCATCTAAGCCACCCAAGCCTGGTTAATAAATTCTTGGAAGTCCTTGGAGAGTTCCAACCTAAAACCAATAGGCTATAGGTGGAGTAATCTCAAGAATTTATTAACCAGGCTTGGGTGGCTTAGATGAGCAATGTGGGATAATTTAAACACTCCCCCTCACGTACAGCCTGGATGCACATGGACGTACGAATTGAGAGGACTAGGAGATTTGACTCGGGCAAAGGAGATTTGACCACGTGAGATGAGGCCACCCAAGACCTAGCTTTGATACCATGTTAAATTTCTTGGAGGGTTCCAACCTAAAACCAATTGGTTATAGGTGGAGTAACCTCAAGAATTTATTAACCAGGCTTGGGTGGCTTAGATGACCAATGTGGGATAATTTTAACAATGGTGGTTTGAAGTTGTCGGTAGCTAACCCTTTCTGGTGTTGGATTTTTAATGACTTCAAAATTACAATTTCAAAAATTTTAGCTTAACAACCTTGAGTTTTAGAATAGAGAGCTACAAACTCGGATCAAACTCAAACTAACTTTAATTAATATAACGGGTGAAAGAATCATCGAACTACTAAGGCGCTAGAGTGCTGCTCACCCTCGGCTGAGCCTATAACGACTACCCCTCCATTGACTAAGGACTCGCCCAGGAAAGGTGATAAACAACTATGCACATGATGATTTATTGTGTGATAAAAGAAGATCAGTGCCTATGTGCACCAAAAAGATATACACGGCAAAGCGGTCAAAGACACTCATAATTTATACCTAATGGGATTCACAATTGTTAGTAAACTTAGATTCAGATTCGCTGTGAGAAACAACCAGTAAGTTTGCGAGAACTCACAACCAAACCTCAATCTCTTGACTTTAAGAATTTAAACTAAGAATTGAAAGGCTTCAAATTTTAAATTAATTCGTGATGCAAATTTGATAACAACAAACTTGGATATTATACTGGTACTTTTTTTTGAAACGGCAACAAAATTTTATTAAGCTCGACAATGGGTACATCGAGAAAGAAACAGGGAATAAAGTTGAAACTTCAACCAAGAGTTGAATCAACAAAGGAGAAATATAAAAGACAGCAAAAACAAAACTACTAAGCACATTAGCAACTCCTAATTGGACTAAGGCCTACAGTTTTAAAGAGATAGCACCCCTTCTAATCCAAACCGACAGCACCATCCTTAGGATATACAGATCGCATTAGATTCTGATTTTCCGAATCCCATCTAGACATCGTTTGAAATCATCAACTGAGTAGTCATCCACTATAAATCTGGCATTAATCCAAAATGCCATTCTTGTTTTAGAAAAATCATCAATGTCCTCCGGAATGAAAGCCTTGTGATAGGCGCGCAATGTCACAGATATAAGCGCCTAAGTAGGGCGAATTAGCGCATTAGAGGCGCGTTTTATTCCATGTTCCACTTGATGCAGTGTTATCTTTTGGTTGGTCTTGTTATGTTTTGATTTGTAGGAAACAGGCCGAAAGAGCACGTAAAGCGGACACAAGGCAATCGGGCATGTTGGGAACCGGTGGGACCCAAGTAAGGACGAGCCACAAGCTGAAAAGTCATTTTTGAAGGCTCGGTATCGATACAGGGATGCCCCTGTATCGATACCTAGGTTACCATAAGCGAACAGAAGCTACGGGTATCGATACAGGTCTTCCCCTGTATCGATACCGAGGGCCCTAAAATTGGCCGTTTGACTTTGCCACGTATTTTGACTTCGGGAAAGACATAAATACTCCGTTTTTTTTCCGAATTAGGGTTCGAACTTTGTTTATTCTTCTTCCAACTAGCGGCCGATTAATTGCTTTGGAGATTCTACTTTCCGGAGATTGTTTTTTTGGAGTTTTGAAGTGTCGTTCGCAGATTCAAGTATTGCTTCGGTAACTTTCGTTTCGTTTACATTAATCTCATTTCACGGGAGTTTGTCTGTGATCTGATCTCGAATCCTTGTTTTAATTCATATTCAAGTATATTAGCATGCTTTGTTTCAGAATCTTGGTAATTGTTCTATTTAATATGAGTGAGAGTAGTCCCATAGGTATGGTCGCGGGGTGATTAACACGCCGTGGCCAGGGCTGGATTTGTTCTTGCTCCTATTTTCAGAATCAATAACCGAAAAAGCAATTTTAGGTAATTAAAGAACTTCCGTTGGACGAATCTGATCTGGTCACTGGTGTTATGAACCCTACGACCGTACTTTCTTTTAAATAGTTTAAGAAAAACCAAATTCTCTTCGTTTAGTTAATTTTTCCCATCAAATCACAAGGGGTGGCTACCTAAGAGCCGTGTTAGATTCTGCAATCCGAGTTTTTAGTAAGCACTCTCCACCTTCTCTGTGGATTCGATTCCGGTCTTACCGGGTATTGTGCTACACCGGTCTCAGCCCTACGCTTGGGGCAACCCATTATTTTAGGTCTAGGATTTTGGTCAAACATTTTTGGCGCCGTTGCCGGGGAAGGCATGAGGTGTTAAGAATTCGGATCGTTAGTGTCTAGTGAATTTTAGTTTTAATTTTATCTTTCTAAAAAAAAAAAACATTTTAGGAAAATTTCTAGTTGTTATTTTTAGAATTGAGTCAAAATAGGTAAAGGAAGGAAGGGTTCACCAAAGGCGGACCCGCTCTTCTTCCGAGACCCGTCTAAGCGTCTAGTTAGGATAGATAGAGAGTCGTTGGTAGAAGTTCCACTTGTAGGCAATTCTAGTCAGTTTGAGTTAGTAGGTTTCCAGTTTGAGTCACCGTCCACTCAGTCCGAGTCTTCTGTAGGTCAACCTGAATCCATTCCTGACCTGTTCTTAGAATTTCCCAATCCATTGTTTGACTTAGAGATTGAGCCACCGATGGCGGAACAGAAAACTATGCGGGATTATATGCATCCCGAGAGGACTACTCCTCTCGGCCCAATAGTTCTGGCAACTGAGACTGTGGAGGCATGCAACGCTTTCACTGTGAAACCGGGAACCCACAATGCCCTCCCTCTTTTTTACGGGAGGGAAAATGAGGACCCGTATGAGCATGTCCGCCATTTTGAGGGGTTGGTGCGCACCCTAGCCACCACTACCCAGTGGGAAAACGCTTGCCTTAAGCTTTTCCCTGTTTCTCTGAAAGATAGTGCGGACAAGTGGCTCAGAATGCAAAAGGAGCGATCTCTCACGACATGGGCAGCTGTTAGGGAGCTGTTTTATAGGAAATATTTCTCTGAGAGCAAGTCACAGCGCCTGACTCACCAAATCCAGTCTTTTAGGCAAAAAGAGAGCGAGTCATTTCTGAGGTGTTGGGAGAGGTTTAAGGACTTGTTGTTGCCTCTACCCCACCACGGGTATGAGAAACACCAGTTGGTGACTTTCTTCCAGCTGGGCCTAAATATTGCGACAGCCCAGCAGATTGAGTACCTCTGTAGAGAGGGAGATTTCCTAGATAAGGCCCCAGATGAGGCATGGGATTTCTTAGAGGAGTTGGCCGAAAAACATCGAAGTTGGGAACCTTCCGACCTCGCTGACAGGGCCATAGCTGCACAGGGACCCAGTGGGTCCGGTATTTTTCCCCTTAGTGTGAGAGAACACACTGTCCAAACTCAGCTGGACAAATTGACCAAGCAGATGGAGGACTTGCGGCTGAAGCAAGTCCAACAGGTGAATGATGTGAGAGTAGAGGAAGTGTGCGCGCTTTGTGAGTGTCAGGGGCATTCAGTGACTGTTTGCCCCGCTTTTCCGATGGTTAAGGGGGCATACCAAAGTAACCAAGCTGAGGTGAATGCAGTGAACCAACGTTGGGATCCGTTCTCAAACACCTATAATCCGGGCTGGGCTCATCACCCAGCCCTGAGTTGGAGAGATTCTAAAGTACCAGTGCCACCCCAGGCACCACCTCAGCAGCAGATGCAACCATATCGGCCTCCTCAAGGCCAAATGTCCCAATACCGTTATCCCAGTCAGAATGAGCAGGGGTTCGGTCCTTCATTTTCTGGACCACCCCCAGGCATAAATCATCCTATGAGGGATAAGCAGACTGATGATATGTTGAAGGCTCTCATGCAGTCTCAATTAAGCTTTACTGAGCAGACTAAGCAAGCCATTGGAGACATTAGGTCTCAATTGACTCAGTTGACGGCAGCAGTTGGGCAAACCCAACAGGAGAGGGGAAGATTTCCCTCTTAACCTCAAGCCAATGCTGTCGGTACTAATTTTCTGGGAGATGGTTCAGGCCCGAGTAATTTGAACCCCAGTCCGGAGGAAGGTGATCGATAAGACTATTCCTTTGAAGCAAAAATCGGTTCCACCTCTGGTTCCGGTCGCTGCACCAGTAGTTGTCCCGGACGTGGGGAAGTGTACTGAGGAAGAGAGAGAATCTGAGTCACCTGAGGTGGTGGTGCCCGCACCTGCGGCCCCCACGACTCCTTTGCCACCCGTTGCACCATATCCCCATCGCTTGGTGGCAAAGCCGAACGTCAATGTGAACTTCCAGATTCTTGAGTTGTTTAAGAAGGTTCAGTTTCCTATTTCTTTGATGGAAGTCATTGACGTTATTCCTCAGTTTGCTAAGGTGCTGAAAGAGCTGTGCACATCGAAACGGAGAACTAAGAGTCAGTGCAACGTGCTTCTGACGGAGCAAGTGAGCTCCATTCTCCAAGCTGATATTCCGATTAAGCGGAAAGATCCAGGTTGTCCCACTATCCCTATAGCTATTGCGGGCCAGAGTTTTGTGAAGGCCTTGCTGGATTTGGGAGCGAGTGTCAATTTGCTCCCATATTCGGTATACTTGAGATTAGGCTTAGGTGATCTTAAAGCCACACCGGTCACGCTACAGCTGGCTGACCGGAGTGTGAGAATTCCTAAGGGGGTAGTGGAGGATGTGTTGATTCAAGTTGGGGAGTTTCTGTTCCCCGTAGATTTCATTGTCTTGGACACGTGTCCAATCCCGGAAGTTTTTGAGAAGACTCCCATTATCCTTGGCCGTCCATTTTTAGCCACCTCCAGTGCTGTAATGAATTGCAAAACTGGACAAGTCCAATTATCATTTGGGGACTTGAAGATGAAGGTAAATGTTTATAATGTGGATAGCCGAGTAGAGGATGATGAGGAGGTCTATGAGGTGAGTCTGATCGACACGCTGGTGCAAGAGCATGTCGAGAATATTTTGTACAAGGATCCTCTGGATATAGGACTGACCGCCAATGAGGCGTTATTTTTAGATTCTCCAGAGGTCGGGAGTTTGATGGAGATGCTAGCAGTTGAGGATGTATGTGGCGCCGTTTGGGACCCAGTTCTTGAATCGCTGGGCGCCCCATTGTCTAAAGCTCTCCCATCATCGGTCCAACCACCGAAACCTGAGTTGAAGCCTCTGTCGGATACGTTGAAATATGCCTTTCTTAAAGGTAATGATACGTTTCCAGTGGTGATCTCCTCCTCCTTGGAGGCGGATCAAGAGGCTAAATTACTTGCCCTGCTGAGAGAGCATATGGGGGCAATTGGTTGGACGATAGCTGATTTACAGGGTATTAGTCCTACGGTGTGTACACACCGCATTTTTCTAGATGAGGATGTGAAGCCTTCTAGGCAACCTCAGCGGCGTCTGAACCTCAATATGAAGGAGGTGGTTAGGACGGAGGTGCTTAAACTATTAGATGCGGGTATCATTTACCCGATTGCCCATAGTGAGTGGGTGAGTCCCGTTCAGGTTGTGTCTAAGAAGGCATGAGTGACTGTTGTGAGGAATGAGGAGGGAGAGTTAGTGCCAACCCGTGTGCAGACCGGGTGGCGTGTTTGCATTGACTACCGGAAGCTCAACGCGAGCACCCGGAAGGATAATTTTCCCCTCCCATTCATTGACCAAATTTTGGAGAGAGTTGCGGGCAGAGCGTTCTATTGTTTCCTGGATGGATACTCTGGCTACAATCAAATTGAAGTAGCCATGGAGGACCAGGAAAAGACCACATTCACGTGCCCTTATGGTACTTTTGCCTACCGTCGCATGCCTTTTGGCTTGTGTAATGCTCCCGGCACCTTTCCAAGGTGTATGATGGGAATTTTCAGTGACATGGTAGAGAAGATTGTGGAGGTATTCATGGATGACTTTTCAGTTTTTGGGGATTCGTTTGACGGATGTCTCGAGAACTTAGGAAAAGTCTTGACTAGGTGCAAGAAGAAGCGCCTTGTGCTGAATTGGGAGAAGTGCCACTTCATGGTGACCCAAGGAATTGTTTTCGGACATATTGTCTCATCCAAGGGTATTGAGGTGGACAAGGCGAAGATAGACTTAATTGCGAATCTTCCCACTCCAAAGACTGTCAAGGATGTCAGGTCTTTTCTAGGTCACGCCGGTTTTTACCGGCGATTTATTAAGGATTTCAGCGCGATCTCCCGACCATTATGTCAGTTGTTAGCGAAAGACACACCCTTTGTGTGGTCCGACGCTTGTGAGGGGGCCTTTCAGAAGTTGAAGCGGAGTCTCACAACTCCGCCAATCGTTCAGTCCCCAGATTGGAGTTTGCCTTTTGAGCTTATGTGTGACGCATCCGACTATGCAGTCGGAGCAGTTTTAGGTCAGAGGCGAGGGAAAGATCCCTGTGTTATTTACTATGCGAGCAAGACGCTGAATGAGGCACAACTTAACTACACCACCGCTGAGAAGGAATTGTTAGCGGTGGTGTTTGCCTTAGATAAGTTCCGGTCCTACTTGGTGGGTTCGCAGATTGTGGTGTATACCGATCATGCGACCTTGAGGTATTTGATGACCAAGCAGGATGCGAAGGCTCGCCTTATCCGGTGGATTCTTTTGCTGCAAGAATTCCACCTCATCATTAAGGATAAGAAAGGGGTAGAGAATGTAGTGGCGGACCATCTGTCTCGTTTGGAGTTTGAGGACCCCACCTCTCATCTCCCTATTGCGGATACTTTCCCTGACGAGCAGTTGTTCACTGCTAATACGTGCCCGTGGTTTGCGGATATCGCCAATTATTTGGTGACTGGGCAGATTCCACCCCATTGGACTACACCTGAAAAGCAGCGATTCTTAAGAGAGGTCCGACAGTATATTTTTGATGATCCATATGTGTTGAAGTACTGCGCGAACCAGATAGTGCGCCGTTGTGTCCCCGAGGTTGATCAGAGGGGAATCTTAGAGTTTTGTCATTCAGAGGCGTGTGGCGGTCATTTTTCCGCCAAGAAAACCACCGCCAAGGCTTTACAGTGTGGCTTCTTTTGGCCAAGTTTATTTAAGTATGCATATGTTTTCTGTAAGTCTCGTGACCGGTGTCAAAAGTTAGGTAAAGTTGGCCCACGAAATATGATGCCCCTCCACAATATTTATGTGTTGGAGGTCTTTGATTGTTGGGGCATTGATTTCATGGGCCCATTTCCAGTGTCACATGGTTTTGAGTATATCCTCCTGGCGGTGGATTATGTGTCAAAGTGGGTAGAGGCGATTCCCACTAGGACCAGTGATTCAAAGGTGGTGCTTGAATTTTTGAAGAGCCATGTTTTATCGCGATTTGGCATGCCACGTGCCATTATCTCTGATCAGGGCACCCACTTTTGTAATCGGTCCTTTGAGGCATTGATGAGGAAGTATGGCATCTCTCACAAGGTGTCTACGGCCTATCACCCTCAGACCAATGGCCAAGCTGAGCTGGCCAATCGAGAAATTAAGGGGATCTTAGAGAAAACGGTAAACCCGAGTAGGAAGGATTGGTCCCTACGGCTGATTAATGCGTTGTGGGCCTACCGCACTGCTTACAAGACCGTGTTGGGTGCTTCACCCTATCGGCTTGTTTACGATAAGGCCTGTCACCTGCCCGTGGAGATGGAGCATAAGGCCCATTGGGCCATTCAGACGGTGAACGCAAGTTTGCCAAAGGCAGGTACCCATAGGAAGCTCCAGCTGTGTGAGCTTGAGGAAATTAGGAATGATGCGTATGAGAGTACTAGCATTTACAAAGCTAAGGTTAAGGCGTACCATGATAGGAATATCCAGCGCAAAACCTTTAGTGTTGGGCAGAAAGTTTTACTATATAATTCGCGCATTCACTTATTTCCAGGGAAGTTGAGGTCTCGCTGGGATGAGCCGTATATAGTCCATAAGGTTTACCCGAACGGTTCGATAGATGTCTGCGATCCTAAGGATAATCATATTTTCAAAGTTAATGGGCAGCGTCTTAAACCATTTTTAGAAATAATAGACGTAGGTGAACCTGAGGAGGACTTAGTTGATCCCATTTACTCGGATACTTCCGTGGTTTAGCCGTTGAGCTATGTTTTTACGGGTAGCTCACGCGTACCATGCTCTTCATTGAGTGTGGACCCGACTCGTAGCAATAGGGGTACCCATCATTGACTTGGGTATGTATAGCTTCGCACGCCGCTATTAAAATAAGGATCGTGTGCCCAGCTCCGGTTAGTAAGGGCGATTTAGGTATTTTCGTGTCTGTTTTTAATTTTAAGTTAGGAAATTTTTTTTTTTTGTTGTGGTCCGGTATAGCCACCTAATTTTTAGCCTTAAATTTGTGTATCTGGGTTTCGAACAATCTTATTGCCGTGTCTCGGATAGTCATAAAAGACGATTGGCTCTGATTTCTTTAAGAAAAAACCTTGAGTAATTTAACCTGTTGAGTCATGACTTACCCGGGATTGTTATGATGACCTTCTCTACACAAATTTAAGTGAGAAAATTAGGGAGAAAAGTAGTACCCGTGCCTTTCACGTGACGAAAGTGGTGGTGTATTTTCTTTTTCTTTTCTTGCTCTTTTGTTTTCTCTGTGTACGCCCGGATACCACGTGCCGGGCTGGACTGATGTTTTTTGCAGGTTGCACGGTGAGAGTATCTGAAATTCCTCGTACATCGGCCGAGGTCATGGTGGTTGGCTGCCACCCAGAGGTCCAATTCTTCCCCTTGTTATTTCATTTTGTGTGTCTCCATGCTCTGGGGACATAGCATGCTTCTAGTTGGGGGGAGGGTGTACGTTGTACATACTTGCATTGCGTTGCTAGGTAGGTTTTTGGGGATACGGTTGTTATGCATCTTGTAAATATCATCGAGTAAATGAGATCTAGCTAATTTAGTATACCTGTTTAACTTGAATTCATGCATATATTTGGCTATCTAATTTAACATAATGCACTGTAAAGCATGTGAATAAGTGTCCCCACATTGATAATAGCGTATTTCGAATAACATTCCCATATTCTTTGTATTCCTTTCTGCAATCGCATAAAATAGTAGGCTTTTGTTTTGCAAGTAAGAGACCAGTTATTTTTCATGCATTTGTGAGAGTGAATAATGTGCATAGGGGATGAAACAAGGCAATCTTTGCATGATTAAACCACATACAAGTCCCCTTGACCCATCTTAAACCAGTCCGAGTCGGTTCCCGTGTCTAACTTAGGAAACCGGTGTTTGGTTGGATTGAAGTTTGGGGGGAAGTCAAGCTCCGTGCGTCATGAGTGCCGTACTGCTGTGAAAAAAAAATTGCGAAGCAATGTGCTTTTGAGGGAGTAACATTTGAAGAAGTCTGATTGGGTGTCATGTTTTGGAAACCAAAATTCATAAGCCTCAACCTCAGCCTTTAAAAAAAAAAAAAAAAAAATTATAAGCCTATCGGTATCGATACAGTACAACTGCTGTATCGATACCGTGTATCCCATGACCGAACAGAACCTACGGGTATCGATACAAGGCTTTTCCTGTATCGATACCGAGTGCCTTATAACGCGAATTAAAAGGGTTCGGCCGGTCATTCTTCCTCACACCCCATCTTCTTCCCCAACCTTCTCTCTCTCTCTCTAACCCGAAAACCTTCATAGCCACCCCTTCCAAACCTCTAAAACTCCACCAAATCTCACCCAAATTCCACCAAACTTCACCAAAACACTCCTTTTCTTCATCTCTACCACATATACCTCTCAAATCCCTTCTAAAATCCCTATTTTTCCAGATCCAAAACCCTAAATTTCCAAACCAACTTCCAAACATGGCACCTAGGAAGGCTACCACTAGTGCAAAGGGTAAAGGAGCGGCTTCCTCGAGTGCTCCCCCAGAGCAAGAAGAAGGGGGAAACTCGGTTCAAGGCCGAGGTAGAAGGAGGACCCGGGATCAGATTGCCTGGGATGAGCAAGAGGCATGGGAGGGTTCCATTTAAGAAAGGGGTGTCAAAAATGAGCGCCACATTATCCAGGAGGGGTTCCCTGCGAATCACGTAACCATACAAGCCATTGTGGAGCAAGGTATGTCTTTCTGGTTTGAGCCGAACCCAGGGTATAACATAGAACTCGTTAAGGAATTCTATAAAAATTTTCATGTACCGGCATCCGGAACTGCATTTAGTTCCGGGACTCAGATCACCTCGCGAGTGGCTAGGTTACCCATTGTGATCACACCCGATGTTATTGCTGCAAGCTTGCAGTATATGAGGCCGACTGGGCCTATTAACTATCCTTGCCCCGCTGAGGATTTTGACCCTAACACTGTGGCTGAGATCTTGTATGAGAACCGTAGAGATGCCCGTATACCGCACCGGCCGGGCAAGTTTAAGCCGGCATTTCGGTTTTTGAACCAGGTAGTGTGTTATAACCTGGACCCGAGGGCGACTGAGAATAAACCTTCTAAGAATACCAGGTATTTAATGTCAGCTTTCATGGAGTCGGGCACTGTTTGTGACTGGGCACTTTTCATTTACTCTAAAATCATTGACTTTCGAGATGCCCCAACACGGACAAGACTGCCATTCCCGTGTCTGATTACGGCCATTGTTAGAAGGTCTGGGTTGACAGGGGCTAAATGGTTCAAGAACGATCCACTGAGTCCTGGGCCGATTGACAGCACTATTCTCACTAAGAGCTTGGCCCAGTCTCGAGGTGTTAGGGGTGGAGCCTTTCTGACTACCGAACCTCCCACCAGGCACCTACTACTTCTTGGATGCGAAAGATCTTTTGCCAGGGTGTTGCTACCATCCGGAGTCATCAGAAGATCAAGAGGGAGGTGCGACAGACGGCAAGAACTCAGTAGCAAATGAATCACAGGCAGGAGTGGATGGCGGCGCGAATTGAGGGTTCGACCACGACTCCATATGTTCCTCTGGAGTTGCCCGAGTTGGAGGTCAGTGATGACTTCGCTGATGATGGTGGCGGGGATGAGTTGAATTGATTGAGGCACTTGTGTTGCATGGAGCTGGTTAGAGGGTAGGTAGTAATGATGAGGAGGTGTCATTTCAGTTTAGAATATTTGTTATTTTATGTGGAACTTATGTCTGTCTTTCATTGGGTTTGTAATATAACTGGCATGGATGATGTTTTTTTTTTTTTTTGTGGACTTGGTTTGGGTGGCGCCGATGGGTGCATTGACAGGTTTTAGACATGACAGGTGCGGCCAGTTAGGGTAGTTAACCTTGCGTTTCTATAGGCCGTCACCTGATTTTGTAGTTCCCATTTTGTTCTAACCAAGGTCATTATAATCCAAAAAGTCCTTAGTAGATCGTGTGCACGTGTTTTATCTCTCACTTATGCATGATTAATGATGTTGTTGCTTATTTTGTGAAATCATATTTGGACAGATTGGGCGGTTATTTCTTGCTGAGCGTTAACTTTGATTGGCACGTGGAAACCAGTTGTTCGGTTCCACGTAGTTCGCCAAGCGCTTATATGGGATGTTGAGTGTTCTAGTGAGTAGTGTAACGCTGTTGATTTGTAGGTGTATTTATTCGCGCATGTGGAGCAATGCTAACCGTGTTCAATTTTTTGTCAAGGCATGCATGCATTTGAGTTACGGGCATATTAAGAGGCGAGTATCTATCGCTATGATTAATTATTACTACAGGTGGCATAACCCCCGTACCCCCGTTGGTGTTTTTGTAGTTTCTTTTCATTAGTTGTATTTCGTTCGTTCCTAGGGACTAGCACCGCTCAAGTTGGGGGGTGTGATAGGCGCGCAATGTCACAGATATAAGCGCCTAAGTAGGGCGAATTAGCGCATTAGAGGCGCGTTTTATTCCATGTTCCACTTGATGCGGTGTTATCTTTTGGTTGGTCTTGTTATGTTTTGATTTGTAGGAAACAGGCCGAAAGAGCACGTAAAGCGGACACAAGGCAATCGGGCATGTTGGGAACCGGTGGGACCCAAGTAAGGACGAGCCACAAGCTGAAAAGTCATTTTTGAGGGCTCGGTATTGATACAGGGATTCCCCTGTATCGATACCTAGGTTACCATAAGTGAACAGAAGCTACGGGTATCGATACAGGTCTTCCCCTGTATCGATACCGAGGGCCCTAAAATTGGCCGTTTGACTTCCGTTTTTGTTCCGAATTAGGGTTCGAACTTTGTTTATTCTTCTTCCAACTAGCGGCCGATTAATTGCTTTGGAGATTCTACTTTCCGGAGATTGTTTTTTTGGAGTTTTGAAGTGTCATTCGTAGATTCAAGTATTGCTTCGGTAACTTTCGTTTCGTTTACATTAATCTCATTTCACGGGAGTTTGTCCGTGATCTAATCTCGAATCCTTGTTTTAATTCATATTCAAGTATATTAGCATGCTTTGTTTCAGAATCTTGGTAATTGTTCAATTTAATATGAGTGAGTAGTCCCATAGGTATGGTCGCGGGGTGATTAACACGCCGTGGCCAGGGATGGATTTGTTCTTGCTCCTATTTTCAGAATCAATAACGAAAAAAACAATTTTAGGTTATTAAAGACCTTCTGTTGGACGAATCCAAGCTTTGTCGGAGCCCATGTAACACGGGGAACGGGGGACCAAAACTTGTTCTTCACTGTACATGGGTAATGGCGACCGCGAGGATTCGCATCTTTCGGGGTATCTTTTTCTCTCTAAAATCAAATGTTTTCCGTGGAACACCGAATGGAGCAGGAAATATCCGGACCTGGTCACTGGTGTTATGAACCCTACGACCGTACTTTCTTTTAAATAGTTTAAGAAAAACCAAATTCTCTTAGTTTAGTTAATTTTTCCCATCAAATCACAAGGGGTGGCTACCTAAGAGCCGTGTTAGATTCTGCAACCCGAGTTTTTAGTAAGCACTCTCCACCTTCTCTGTGGATTCGATTCCGGTCTTACCGGGTATTGTGCTACACCGGTCTCAGCCCTACGCTTGGGGCAACCCATTAATTTAGGTCTAGGATTTTGGTCAAGCACCTTGTTCCTAAAAACAAGATCATTTCTCCCTCCCCAAATAGACCAAATAGTAGCATAGAAGCAGGTGAACCGGCCAACAAAATTTCTCCAGGTTTATACTGGTACTTAAAACATCTATGAAGAAGACAACCACCACCAACAATTACATTTAAGTAGATCTTGGAATTCACCTTCCAAAAGCTACGGGAAATTACGCTAAAGGCTACAGAGGAACTTAATGGAAGTAGAGAGAGAGTGGGATGATGAGAATTAAAGAATATTTCACACATCATCAACTTATCAACCGACTATATGCATACAATGGTGCTCACTCCCTACGACACTAGCATTATTCAACTTCAACAAATCATAGACTTATGTTGGGACTTGCACTTCCAACAATCGACACTACATGCTGAAAAACACCACCACATGACCATACTATACTTGTAAACAAAAAAATCATGGGACAAACCCAGAAAATGGATTCACAAGCCATCTTCAACATGAACAAACAAGATCTTCACCTTATAACAAACAATTCAAACCCAAAAATAACAGCAATCAACTTTCACAATTGACCTTTGCATATTTGCAAAGCATTTTTTCCAGCAGGAAACCACCATGATGCTATTCAAAGCCTGAGACATTACCTTGGTATACCATTGCCTAGATTTGTCACTGGCACTAGTGGAAGGACTTATTAAGCGGAAATGTCATGCTGCAGTCAAAACTATATTGCCCAACTATGTCACTAGCACTAGTAGAACTTATTGATATAGGGTAAATGTCTGTTTGTGCTTCTTCGCTCAACATACTTTCACTTTCCACAACACTTTGTTGATTTACCCATTGATGCCTCTTATACTTCCTCAAACCTTCTAATTCCATAACCACTTCATTCATTGTAGGCCTCTCTTCACTTTTCACACAAAGACACCTCTTCACAAGCTCCGCAATTGCTTGGAGTTGCTCTAAAGTCCCTTCCCTCACCACTCGAGGCTCCAAAATTTGGAACAACCTATTTTCCTTCATTGACATAACAAAGTAGGTCGCCAAGTTCCTTTCCTTTTGAGACCTCTCAAGACAAATAGGTTTTTTCCCTGTTAGTAATTCCGCCAGAAACACTCCGAAACTATATACATCACTTTTCTCTGTTAGCTGGCTAGAGCACAAGTACTCAGGATCCAAATAACCTAAAGTTCCTTGTACTAGTGTAGTCACTTGAGTTTGGTCCACGGGGACTAATCTCGAAGCACCAAAATCTGCCATTTTTGCCACGTAATTAGCGTCTACCAATATGTTGGAAGATTTGACGTCTCTGTGAATGATCGGAATGGAAGCGGCAGAGTGAAGATAGGAAAGTGCACCGGCTGCTTCCACGGCTATTCTCAATCGATGCTCCAATGTTAACCAGGATGATCTGTTATGAATATGGTGGTGCAGCGTACCATTTGGTACATATTCATATACAAGCTCAGGAACTTCTGATTCGAAACAACACCCCAAGACCTTCACAACATTCCTATGGTTAACTTGTGTTAGGATCAACAACTCATTGATGAACTGATCTACTTGATTCCCATCCATTACTTTGGACTTCTTGATGGCGACAACACGTTGGTCAGGTAAAATCCCCTTGTAGACCACACCGTAACCACCACGGCCAAGTATCCTGCTCTCGGCATAGTTGTCAGTGGCTTTCATTAGCTCTTCAGCTGTGAAGAATTTTGAATCTGCATTTGTCCGATCAGTTGAAGAAATTTTTTGCTTCATTAATAATCCGCCATTTTGTTGGAAGAATAGCTCCCTTCTTTTTGTTATCTTCCTTCTATTGATGATGAAGTATAGCCAAGTTATAGCAATCAATAATGACAAGAAGCCAAAGCTTAATCCTACAGAAAATTTAGGATTCAGTCGTTAGGTAATCTCTATTAAAACAGATAAAAGCTATCTTGCAGAATTTTGTAATGAGCTTTTCGTAGACTGTGTTGTACAAGAGGAAATAAGTTATGTACTGATGAGTGGAACTAGGTACCCATATCGAACCCAAATATTACGTGTTGGGCTTGCATAAATCTGAAGTTGGGCACAGAAACAGAGTTCTGGTTATTTTCTTCCCCTATGAACATGGGACTAGGCCCAATCTTACATATTCATTTACTCCCAATTGTCTAGAAATAATTATCTCACTTGATATTAGTAAGTGTATTCATTAATTTGAAAGCCAATTCTGTGAATTAGAAAGCTCAGAAAGTAGATTTACAATTATTGCTAATATTGGTTTTTGATTCTCTTGCAAATATTGGCTTTTAAAAAATGAAACAGTCACGCTCATTATTCTTAGGTCAACTTTTTTGGGGTTTTAGGTACTTAAGATATCATACAGTTTCATAGGATTTTGGAAGTTTAGACACATTTATAGGATTATGGTGTTTAGGCGCTTTCATATGGTTTGGGGTTTAGGGTTTAGGAAATTAAGCACTTTGAAAGGAAAAAAAAACCAACTTAACCCGGTGAGAATTATTTTCTCAAAAGTGGACTTAGTTGTAATTGTCCCATGAAAAAATGGCTAACATCTTACCGATAGGGAAATAGCAATGCTTTAAAACCCGACCCGGCCTGGCCAGTTGAACTAAGAACCAGACTAGGCAACTGTCCGGTCAACCCCCAAAACCATTCCTATTTCAAAACTGCTCCAAAAATAAAAATAAAAAAACCGGATCAACCCAGAGGTTCAACCGACGAACCGTTTACGGGTCGTTCGAACCAGTCGGGTTTCAATGATGAAAAAAAACTCTCAGATATACAAAAATGACAAACAACATGATTGTTGTTTCGATCTAAACAACCAAGTCCCCAAAGATCGAGCAGAATAAACATAAAACACAATGAAGGACAGCTGCACCGGAAGGCAAATTTGCTAGTTTATTATGGAGTTCTGAAATCTGAATCTCGCTTCTTTGATGGACGGCGACAGCGATTCTCTGGAATGAGAGGTGTAGATGACGCCGATGGTGGTGGCGGAGAGAAGAGGTGGCTGTCGGTGGTGGCGTCGATGCAGAGAGAGAGAGAGAGAGAGAGAGAGAGAGAGAGGCAAAATCGATTTTTGGGGAAAACGTGATATGCGTTTGGGTTTGAAAATTGAAAGAGTGGGTAGGCCATCTTTCCGAGAGGTGTTACGCTCCCCGCTCTGACATCCCCCCCAAAACCCGGGCCCACCCCCCTTTACCCCATTACCCCCCATTTCGGCCAGCCCCTTTTTTTTTTATTCTTTTTCACTTTTTTCTTGTTCAATTATATTGTGAATACACAAGGGGTGTTCCACTAACTTGGTTTTTTTGGTTTTTTGGTTTCTTTGGATGTTTTAATTTTGCAAAAAAACTAACTTGTTCCACTAACTAGGTTTTTGGTTTTTTGACTTTTAGTTTTGCAAAAAAAACTAACTTGTTCCACTAACTAGGTTTTTGGTTTTTTGACTTTTAGTTTTGCAAAAAAACTAACTTGTTCCATTAAACTAGTTTTTTGTATGTTTAGTTTTTGCAAAAAAACTAACTTGTTCCACTAACTAGTTTTTTGGGGTGCAAATAGAAATCTTTAAATTAGTGTGAAAAAAAAAACTACTATAAAAGTAGGAGCATAGAAATAGCCATATTTTCTCTGAAAAAAATTATTCAGTCTTGGGGCACCGCCAAGTAGTGTTAAGCCGTTATCCACCACACAATTGTGGGATCTAGTATTAAGTGTATAGAATCAAACAAAGGTGTAGTGGATAAATGTGCTAAGTTGCCAAGTGACAGTATTTTTTTTCCCATTCAACCAATAATTCCGATGTAGTGTATAGACTCAAACAAACGGTCGATGTTGTCCGATCGGATCCCAAGATATGTTATTTTTCATGTAGTGGCGCGTATTTTACAATCCGAGGTTGCCGATGTCTTTTCACGCATCTCGCTTCATCGGACTTAAAAATAGTAGGCTTTTTTTGTTAATCCGAGGCGGCGGGGCAAAATGGGGTATCAACAATAATTAAATAAAAAATTGAACAAATAAATAAATAAATAATTAAAAAAACTGAATTAAATAATTAAATGAATTAATTTAAAGAAATGAATTAAATAATTAAATGAATTTATATAAAGAAATAAATTAATATAAATAACAAAATTAATATAAAAAAATAATTAAAGGAGGGAAGGAGGGGTAAAACAGTCATTTGGCGTGTGTATGTGCCTCGGGCCTGTACCGTTTTTGAAATTCTTTTATAATTGTTTGTCATATTTCTTTTTTAACATGTTTAAATATACTATATATTTATGACATCACGCTTCGATAGAAGTTCAACCGGTGATCCGTCTACCCGGTCCCTTTTCAAGTTCGTTTTCCGGTCCAAGTTTTAAAACATTGGGCAATAGATGATGATGTTGGAATTTTGGAACTTCTAAAGCTATAGTTTGCAAGATGTTGGCCGTGATTGACGGATAGCTCTTTCAAAAATACTTACGACCGTTATTGTTTTTTTTTTTTTTTTTTGAAATGATAGCCGCTATTGTAAATGACTTTATAAACATGAGAATTGGATTTGAAGCAGGTTTCATTTAATACGAAATTACGTACCTAGAGAGAACTTGATCACTGGAAATGGTGAGGCCTTCTCTCTGCACCCTAGTCCGTCTGATTTTCCATCACCGTCGTAGTGATGATAACAATAACATTGAAAACTTCCTAGAGTATTGTTGCAATATCCAGTCCCATTAACACAGTTATTGAGGTTGGGATCTTCACACTCGTTAATATCTGCCAATAAATCATTAACGAATTAGAACGCTAAATTTATGATTTTATATCTAAGTCATCTCTGGGCATATTTTCAAATGTCCCTCTCACAAAGTGGAGATTTAGTACTAGCTGGCAAAGCAGTAATTGATAGTACTTGCTTTGACCCCTTCAAGCACTGAAAAATGAATTCCAAAGTTTTCCACCTAGAGTCCCCCGGGGCAAGCCCGGATCACAAGCTTCCGGACTTTGGCAACCCCCACCTTGGGACATCAAAAAAACAATCTGATCCCTAACAAAATAATATTACATTAAATATAACCACTGACGTTATAAATATTTATCACTTTGGCCCAGCAGAAAGACTTTCTCACATTAAACTTCAGCAGAGCCGACCTTGATATTTGGGAGGCTTAAAGCGAATTTGAAAAATAAGGCCCTAGGTTTTTTATCAAGAAAAATTCCATATGGGTGACTATAAAAGGTAAAAAGAATTAACATGGTATTTTAGCTTCGTAATTTAACGAATATAAACTTTTAAATTTTTTATACCCCTAGAGAATTTTTTTTGAAAGTACCACTCAAAAAATGCATTTTTCTAACTAATCATGTTATTATTTGTAATTGTAAGAATATTATTTTTAACAATAAAAAATTATTAGTTTTTAGCATTTTCTATTGAAGTTTGTTGATTCAAAATAAATTATCTTGGTTTACTTGTTATTGTCAAAAGTTAGTTATTTGTAACTTTGATATTAAAAATAAAACATAAAATTAAAAATAATAAATGAAGATTTAAAAAAAAAAACTTATCAAAATATGGGGTGCAAAATATTTAAACCTTGGACTTGTGACACATCGTACTACATTAATTTATACTAATACAAGTGGTTCAAGAGTTATTGTTGTATCCCTGGAAAAATACTAAGGAAAAAAAAAAATACTAAGCAAAACAGCGGCTCTGCCAAGTTTTGAACCAGGAATACCTTGCATCTAGTGGAAGCGCACTACCACTTGGGCACCCTTTCACTTTGAGTTACAAAAGCTGTAGTTTTAATATATTATGAAAGCAAGTTCTACTAAAATGGGCCTCCATTTTTTCACTTAAATTACGGGCCTAAAGTCGCCACACCTCCGGCTTCACCTCAGGGCCGGTCCTGACTTTCAGGTGCAAGGCAATGCCAACCTAGGCTGTTTCAAGTCTATTTTCTATCTGGAAAACTATGTGCGTATAGCTCATTTTGCTAGATCGAATAATTATTTCCTTAGCACATAGCATTATGAATTGAAAAAACAACCAACAACAAACCTGTGCATCCAGGACTGAGATAAGGATTGCCCTTGTAACCTTTATTGCAGCTGCAAAGATATCCTCCATGGCCACTATCTGAATCAATACACGAAGCATTATCCAGCAGGCATTTCGATGTATTTGAGTTCTGGGCTTCAGCACAAGTTTGGTTGCGAGTGTGACCAACAACATAATCTAGTACTACTGGTACTTTATCCTCTATTCGGTTCACGAAATTGTTGGGGTGGTCCGAAAAATCTGATTCACTGTGGAACTTAAAGCTATCCTTCTCCCCCAGAAATGCATAGCTACAGGGGTTAAATGACCAAACCTGCAAAGGTCGTAGAAGTAAAATAGAAGAGAACTTTTCAATTGGTTATTAGATACTCCGTATGATCTTATGAGTTAAGAATAAAACTTGTTATGTTGCCAAAAAAAAAAAAATGATTCTTATGTTTTAAGTAATTATTCAGTGGCCTTGGGTCTGGGCCACTGCCACAATACTTTCCACTATTATACAAAAGTTAATTTGTAGTGAAAATGGAATTTTCTATGTGGTGGTCGGACTACCTAATAATTTGTGGTAATTATTTTATAGGTTTCTTAATTATTTTCCACGCATTGATTTTCAAGAAAAAGGGAAAAAACAATCCAAACCTCGCCGCGGGTATGATTGGAAATGCTAACAAGGGAAATATTGTAATACGTCAGCCCCTTTGGAATATCGGTTTGGCAATATCCAGTCCTATCACCCACGTCCGACCTGTCGAAGCATATGGACATACATCCACTAAGGAGGGTCTTGTTTCCAAAAGTCCCCGAGATCAAAGCGAGGTCATCGCAGCCGACGACCGTGAACTTATTCGCCACGTCCGAAAACGTGTATGGGTACACGACCGGGTCCCCCAACCCGAGCCAACGCTGGTTATCTGTGGTCTTGTTCCCGTTGTTGTCGTAGCACGTACTAGAAACGGAGTTTCCGACCCTGACCTGGTTTTGCGAGATATTTAGGACCTCGATGTTCGAAGTGCTTATGAAGGCCTTTGGAGGGTCTAAAGAAGTGTTGCAGTTGATGTCGAACCCCGGCCGGCCGATGGAGCAGTTCGACCCGACGCCTATGCCAAACGGGTAAGGGACGGTTAGCCTGCCGCATGTGAGGTTGCAGCCGGGTTTGGCAATGAAGAAGGTGCTGTTGGTTATAGCATCGACAGCGGCGGTGATGGTCGTGGTGGTTGTGTTTATTCCTAATGTGGGTTGTGGTAATAGGAGCCATGAAAGAAACAAGAGTACATGGAGATACATGTTAAAGGATGGACGCTATGGTTGGAAAACAATCCACTTCAACAAAGTTCATGTCTCTCTCTCTCTCTCTTTGGGTATATATATAAAATATGTATGGCCGATTTCCTAGACTTAGTATTCATAGATTATTCTACTATGTCATTTAAAACTAGTGTTAGGCAACGTGTGACGCGTAGCACGTAATCGCGTCCTCATTGTTTTGAGATGAGCTGCTTAATTATTATTCCGTCCGTCTCAATTTCTTGGTCCTTCTTTCCATTTTGGGATGTCCCAAAATATTTGTCCCACTTCTAAAAACTTCCATCAAAACTGAGTCACTTTCCAATTTTACTCTTAAAAAGTACTTTTCCCATCTTAATTGGCTAGTCTATTATCTTTTATTTTATAACGGTTTTTATGATTTTGAAAATTTTGTATAATAAAACTAATTGATATCTATCAAACAAGATCCATATTGAATATGTTTTGACTTTCATATAATAAATTAGCCTCACAAATTTGGTCACAGTAATATTGACAGGATTTAGGGGCAAAATAGAAAAGTCAATGCAAAGTTTTCACACCCTTTAAAAACCCACTTCCCCAAAAGGGGCCAAGAAATTGGGACGGAGGGAGTAAGTTTTTTGGAATGTATATTACGTTCTTTTAAAATTTTGAAAAGAAAATTACAAAGCGAGATATAGGCAAGTCTGCAATAATTTTATGATTGCATTTTGTGGAACTGTGATTGTGAGACCAAACCAAATGAAGAAAAAGGAGCACATTGTGCTCACACTAGCCACCACCAAAATTCCAGAAATGCCCTTCTAAATATGGACAAAACCCTTGCCAAAAAAAGGACGTACACGAAAAATCTCGAAAGTTTGGAAAGGATAATACAGTAATCATGCAAAACCTGTCAGCATGACTTGAATCCCCTCCTTACAAAGCCACATCATTTTCAAGAAAACCGATATAATCGCTAAACCAATCTGATCTGGACTAAACTGTTCTAATTGGCCAGGTTTTGTGGTTCATTTGTCAGGTTTTCGTTTTGGAAAACTTAGAACTATTAGTTTTTGTTCGGCTTCAAGAACCGCAGTTAGGACAGACCGCAAATGCTTTGATTATGAATGTTCAATTTTTTTTTTTTTTGTGACAACTTATTCTTTTTTGTCGATTTAGAGTACAAATCTCATTTTTTAAGTTTGTATTTTTTGAACCATTAAGGAGTATTCATTATTTCCTTAATCACCCAACCCCAGTAGTACCCGATTCAATCTTTTCCTATTCCAAAATGCACGATTCCCTTTCGGTTCACCCCCTATACCCTAGTTTTTATAATATGCTTTTCAAGTACGTTGTGGAGCATATTTGGGTTCGAATCACAAGTTCCAATATTTATTCTTTTATGATTTGTCCATCGCTTTAAATCCTAAAAAATATTATGCTTTTAGAAAAAAAGTGTTTGGATGCTAATAGGGTAGAACCGAAACCGAATCAAAATCGGACCGATCTTACAGTTTGGATCTAAACAAGTTGTACATATTTATTACGTTTTGTTTCTAAATTTTCTATATAGATCGAACTGTTCGGAATGATCCGGTACTGGATTCTGAGAGAATTGGGCCAATCCAAACTGTGTGCGCGCACCCCTAATTTGAACAACTGCCGTAGCAAAATAGGACAAATTAATCAACAAGTGGCATGGAAATATAATAGAAACAACCTGGTTTTGATCATACAAAAATAAGCACCGAATTATAGAATTACAATAGACAAATTAATCAGGAAGTGGTATGGAAATCTCGCTCTTTTAAAAAGATTCAAGCCCTCTATAGTATAATACCGATGCAAAAATATTTTTTTTTTTTGGAAATAGAAAGAATTTCATTAAAACTATAACACAGGTACAACAACAAGAAAAAGAAAATGCAGGGAGATGAAAAAAGAAAAAACAAAACAAAAATACAGGAAAAATTGCGGGAGCCACCGGAGAAGTTGTCACGCTGTCACCACTGCTACCACCAATGTCGGGAAGCTCAGATCTGGAAACCCCAGATCTGGCTCCCTCCTTGCCCAAAAATCTTTATGACTTATCCTCTCTAGAACATAACAACCCGACAATTTTGTAATACCCCGTATTTTTATTTAAAATAATTTATTTATTGAGGCGTGGATTTGTTTTTATAAAAATTAGATATTTTGAACTGTAAAATTTCGGGGACGAAATTATTTTAGGGGATAGATTGTAACACCTCGTATTTTGATGGAAGTAAAACTATTTTCCTGCTACCAAATAATAGAGATATAACTGTCGGTGGGAGTAGTAGATACAATATATTTGTTATTATATATAGAGTGTGATATGTCCGGATGAGAGAGACAGGAGTGTAAATATTGGGAGTAGGTGCCGTGGAGTAAGGTGATGGTGGTTGTGAGTTTTAATGGTGCAGGTAAGAGTATTAATGAGGGAGTATTATAAATACTCACATATGCATGTATACATTAGGTCATGTTAGAGAGTAGTTCACTACTCTCTCCGTCCGGATTTGTTAGTCCACAAACATATTTTTTCAAGTCTTAAAATGTTTGTCCATTTTCAAAAGTTAAAGGATAAAGTATGCAAAATTTACTTTTTTGCCCATTTTCTAAAACTTAAAACAACTCAAAAACTAATTTTTTTAAATAATGTGTTTACATTTTTAAATTTTTTTTACACCGTATTAAAATTCTCAATGAGATCTATCAAACAAGATCCATATTGATTAAATTTTTCTTTTTGTAACTACATTATTTTTTAGTCTGAAAATTGCATGTAATTTTGTAGTCAAATTAAAATGGAGGGAGTATTAAATGGAGGGATTGAGCATAAAATAGGAAATTAACAAACTCAAAAGATAATGGAAAAAAAGTCCGAATCCCCAAAACGGACCAACAAATCCGGACATACTGATATCATTCGGCAGTACAAATCCGGACATACTCAAAAGATAAAATAGGACAAATTAATCAACAAGTGGCATGGAAATATAATAGAAACAACCTGGTGTTGATCATACAAAAATAAGCACCGAATTATAGAATTACAATAGACAAATTAATCAAGAAGTGGCATGGAAATCTCGCTCTTTTAAGAAGATTCAAGCCCTCTATAGTATAATACCGATGAAAAAAAAATTATATATATAAATATATTTATATATATATATATACCTATATATACACTCCGCTTCCGGTCCAGGCTCCCGGAAATTCCAAAATCCGGTCCAAACGCTAGGGGCCGTTGGATCTAATCCAACGGCTGTGGAAATAAAATCCCGATCGCGGGTTAAACATGGGTTAAAGGGTTACTCCTAACCGGGTCACTATATACTCTAAAGGTCCACCCATTTCCCCATTTCATCGTTACCAGAGAGAGAGAGAGAGGAGATAGAGGCGATTCACAAACACTCGATCGAAGAAGAAGAAGAACGCGACAAACCTCTCAATCTCCAGGTATCGTTTGAATCTTCTTTGTCTGCATCGATCTCTGTTTGTTCGGTTTACTTCAAGAATCGATCGAAACCCTAGTTTTCCTTCATTTGAAAAGTCGAAATCCTAGATCTACTCGTTCTCTCTCTCTCTCTCTCTCTCTCTCTCTCTCTCTCTCTCTCTCTCTCTCTCTCTCAACCCTAGGGTTTGGATTCTGGACATTATAAACTATGATTTTCGTTTTTCAAATTTTCAAATTTCGAAATTTTCAAAAACTAGGGTTCCCGAAATTTTATTTCGAAATTTTGAAAAATATTTTGGGTTTCCATAGTTTGCTGAAATGTTATCCCACCTTAGCTAGATTTGATACTTATTTGCTAGATGTTTTGCCAAGCGTCCTCAATTGCTGTCTGTCGCCAAATTCGTAATTAAGTTGTCCTTCAGCCCAAGCAAAATTAATAGTTTTCTTTCGAGGTAATTCTGTGATTATGTGGTTGCAAAGTCATGCCTTAATAACAAAATGATAACCCTTAAGAAAGGTAATTGTTCCAGTTCTCAATTTTTAGATTCACGACAGTTTTTTGGTTCACAAATTGAATAGTGAATGTGATGCCGTGCGTAACTTTGAATTAACTGCAAGCACTTATCTTTTGTATTTCTATCTTAGGTGTATTTCTAATCAAAGTTTGCAGCAACTATTTTTTTCGTCGTCAACAACTGCTCAACCAATTCTGACACCTCGGGTATGCATTTCAGTAATGCCATTACACTCTGTTAACCTTGTTTTTTTGAATATGCTTGTTTCACATTTTGATTAGTCTGCCTGTTTTTTTTTTTTTTTTGAATGCTTATGCTCTACCTTTACTATTGTCAGCATGCTGGAGTGAAATGAAAACTTGTGGCATCAGTTCCTCTTTGTACATGAATTGGAACTACATGTTTGATGAGTCACCATGTTTTAATTGAATTTGTTCACCATATTTTTCTGTTAAATGGTGGAATGTGCCTAAAGTAAAGTCCCTACTGTTGATTTGTGAAATTGCGTAAATGACTTTCTATTTGTTCCCATTTCCAGTGTTATGTTATTCATTGAATTTTTTTTTTCATAGAATGGATTCTTTCGAAGATACAGAAATATGCTCACCGTCACCATGTCCACCACCACCACCACTGTGTCAATCATCTGGAAATTCTTCTAATCAAGTTTACACTCCTCAAGTTAGAAATGAGTTGATACCAAAAATTGGGCAACATTTTGACACATTAGAAGAGGTTCATTCCTTTTACAACAATTATGCTAGGGAATCAGGATTTGGTACGCGAATTAACTCTAGCAAAAAGAGTAGGGACAATCAAATCATTCGGAAGGAGTACTGTTGTTACAAAGAAGGGTTGAGAAAACCTAAGGCAAACAATGTTGAACCTAGTACCCGGAAACGAGGGCTTACTAGAGAGGGATGTGGGGCAAAACTAGCAGTTGTGCAAGACAAGTCAGGGGCGGGGTTTGTTGTCTCCCAATTTTTCGACGGTCATAACCACCCTCTTACGACACCAAAGAGGGTGCATTTGTTGCATTCTCACCGGGAAGTGTCCAATGCCAAAAAGGTTTTAACAGCACAATTGTCCGCTGCAAATGTGCCAACATGCCAACAAATGAGTATTTTGGCGGTGCAATCGGGGGGTATTGAAAATGTTGGATGTTCTCAACAAGACCTTTACAACGCTGAAAGGGATAGGAGGAAAGTGTTATTGGGACAAGACGCCAATATGTTGTTAGAGCATTTTAAGGCTGAACAAAAAACCAATCCGGCTTTTACATATGCCATTAAGGAGGATGATGAGGGGAAATTAAGTCACTGTTTTTGGGCTGATGCCACCTCTAGGAAGTCGTACCAGTATTTTGGGGACGTGGTGGTGTTTGATACCACTTACAAGACAAACCGGTATAAAATGATGTTTGCCCCTTTGCTAGGGGTTAATCACCACGGGCAGACGACTCTTTTTGGGTGTGCCTTTATAAATGATGAACTCACTAGTTCTTTTGAGTGGCTTTTCAATGAATGGTTGAAAGCAATGCCAGCAGGCCCCCCGAAAATGATCATTACCGATCAAGATCCTGCAATGACAAAGGCAATTGCTACTACTCTTCCCAATACACATCACAGGTATTGCTTATGGCACATTGTGAACAAGTTTTCTGAAAAATTAGGTGCAATATCTTATAAAGAACATTATGATGAGTTCAAAAGTTGCATATGGAAATCGGAAACCCCAGAAGAGTTTGAAGCGAGATGGGTAGAAGTTGTGGAGAAATCTAAAATGTCTTCTAATGAATGGTTGAAAAGCATGTTCAACATTCGTGAGAGATGGGTTCCGGTGTACATGAACCATATGTTCTCTGCCCACATGACTAGCAGCCAAAGGGCTGAAATTTCACATTCTTTCTTCAAAAGGTATTTGTCTCCACATAATTCTTTGTGGGATTTTCTCACCCGGTATGAAAGGGCACTTGCAACTATACGTCATAACGAATTGGATTTGGATCACAAGGATATGAATGAGAAGCCAATCTTGAAAACCATGTGGGGCATGGAGGACACAATGAGTCAAATTTATACCCGGAAAATGTTTTACAAGTTTCAAGACGAAATGTTTCAACTCGGGGCATATGAGGTAACTTTAATATTTGAGGATGAACATAAACGTTTGTACAATGTTAAGAGGGATGTAGAGAATGCTCCAAAGGGTCGCGAGGTGTCCGTAGAGAAGTCTTCGAACTATGGTACTTGCAGTTGTAAGATGTTTGAAGTTGACGGGATTCCGTGTCGGCACATATTGGCATACTTCAATTATGTGCATGTTAGGAAACTACCTGATAATTACATCTTACGGAGGTGGACGAAATCAGCAAAAACTGGAAGAGTTAGAGATGGCTTGGGTGGGGGGAGGAAAGAAATATGTGACACTTCTGTGTTAATGAGGCGGAGTAAGCTTTTCCTTCGTTCTTCTAATGTAATTGATGAAGCTGTGTTAACTGAAGAGGGAAGTAAAATTTACGAAGAAGCTTTGGACTTTGCTGAACAGAAGCTCGCAGCCTTGAAGTTAAGTAGCGGGGAAGATGCCGAAGAGAGTGTTGTTGGAGAGTCTATTCCTGTTGGAACCCAAGTTTCTAGTTTGAAAGAACCAAATGTGGCTAGACCAAAGGGTGGTGGTAAAAGACAAAAGGGGGGAAAAGAGAAGAGTGTCAAGAAGAAGAGACGTTGCAATGGTTGCGGGTTGGTAGGAGTTTCGCATGACAAACGAAATTGTCCAAAACTTCTAGCTACGTAAGTGTATTGAAACTTCACTCTTACAATAAGTGTTCAAATGTTAATTGTACTAATTGATTTTTTGTTTGTCGTAGGTCTTCGCAAGCATCACAGATCAATGACGAGGACGAGGACGATGCCGAAACCATGGACTATGATGAAGATTGTAAGTGATTGTTATTTGTTATTTATGGAATATGTATTGTAAGTAATTTGTTTTGAACTTCGTTTAGTTGTGATTGGTTGGGCTTATTTGTTGAAGTTTGTGCCCATGCAGAACTTGGTGGATTTTCTTGGTTGCTCACTGTTTTTAGTTCACTGGAATTTGTCATTGGATTTACTTTGGTCAATGGATTTACTTTGGTTGCTCACTGCTCACTGCTCACTGGAACTGGACATCGTTGCTCACTGGATTTGGTGGACATGGTTACTCACTGGATTTACTTCGCTCACTGTTTTACTGCACTGGAATTGGTCACTGGATTTAATTTGGTTAATGGATTTACTTTGGTTGGTCACTACTCACTGGATATGTAATAGATTGAGTAAGAATGTTATGACAGGATATGTAATAGACGTTGGCTGAGTTTGAATGCTCACTGTTTTGGTACAATTTACTTTGCTCACTGTTTGGGTGATTATATGATTCCAGGCATATTTTTCTTTGAATGCTCACTGGATTTGGTACATAAACCTTGGCTTTTTTTTCCTTGAATGCTGACTGGATTTGGAAGATGGGCATTTTTGGTTGAATGGTCACTGGATTTGATGATTAACTGTTTTTAGCTCACTGGATTCGGTAAAAGGCTTTTTTTTCCTAATTGTATCTTTGGGTAGTGCCACATTCGGCGCTAACTCAGTTGTTTAAACTCAGTTTTTCAAATCAAAATCTGTCAATAAGACAATAGTGTCGAAAAGCCAAAAATAGGAATGTCCACTTGTTGGATTAAACTCACATTTTCAAATCACTCGTCCCAGCCTTCATGCAAGCAAATCAGTCGAACCTAAGTCAAAAAATTTAAAATGCATCCAATCCAAAATACATAAACCAATCCTCCTTCTGAGCCGTGGAAGCATGCATACAAAAACATAACAAAACAAATTTCAAAAATATTTACAGTTACAACTTCATGGCAAATAGTTGCCATTTCCAACAACTACAGTTTTTCTTGTGACCCACAACACGATGCATGCACATAGAAGAATGAAGAGCTTCCATTTGTACGAGACCACTAGACCTTCTACAGCCATCACCTTCTTCTTCAGCTTCTTGTTCTCTTTCACCAATTCTTGCACACCTTTTTCCCTTTCTTGACACTTCAAATGTAAAGCACGATTTTCACTTTCTAAAGCTTCAATTTTGTCCTCCATTTGTTTATCTTTAGGGGCTGGATCAATCCAATAAAAGTAATCGCAATTTTTTTTCCCTTTCTCCTATAGCATAAGAATCCGTGATAAAACTACACTTTATTACGTAATTGCCATTCATAATTAAAATAAAAAATAATTTATTACCTCATAGTTGCCACACCCTAAGAATCTCCTTCCTGGATTTTCTTTAGTCTTTGACTTCCTTATGGGGGAGGGCTTCCCACAATTGCAAATAGGGTATTCAAGTTGGAATGTTGAAGAGGCAGACGAGGACGACGGCATGGCTTCCCACATTCATGCAACAACAATAAAAAGGTAACAATAGAAAATAACAAGCATAAAAAATGAACACTCAACAGTGAATGTGGAACAGGTTAATGCAAGCATTACCAAGCATAAAAAATGGTTTCAAAAGACAAGTCCATATAAGTTTGATCAATGCTTTATTTGTCTTCTATGTGGGTATTATTTGTCTTCTATGTGGGTATCGTTTTTCCACCTGTAGCACTTTGTGAACAAGTTTAAGTATCATTAGAAGATTTAGAAAAGGGCACGTACATTAGCAAGTAGGAACATAAACAGATTTGAAATGAAGTTTGTACTTACGGTAACTTGGGAAATTTCAATAGGCAGATTTCATTGCAAACTTTCAAGTGTACATGCCTCGTATGTGTTGAAGTGGTTCAGTATTCAGTCACAGGTGCTTTAAAATGCCTACGGGTCCCCATGTTCTACTTACAAACAATTGGAAAAGAATCAGCCTCATGTGCAGTCTGTGTTTGGATGGCACAGAACAGCTTGTGTGATTTGTTGAAAGTTTCTTCATTCTTCCCAGGAAGATTTTTGTTTTTCTTTTAAAAACATGGACAACTTATTGCCGAGATGGACGACCGAGAGGCTTCTATGTTGTCCACATGCAGAGAGATGCATCCATTGAATTTGTATTGAAATTTTTTGCGCATACAATTAAATAACATGCGTGCGTGTGAATACTGTGTCATTTACGCCATTTCTTTTTATTAACAACAAAGCATATTAATGGTACCAATCTGCAACCAAGGCTATTGAATGCAACAAATGGTTTCAAAAGACACAGATAAAATTTCAAAACGAATACTGGTTCCCCTTTTAAAAATAAAAATAAAATTAGAAAACTTCAGCAACATACCTGGTATGTTCTCAGCTTGTCGTGCCTCTTTTATCTGTACCACAAACAGAAAAATTTCAACAAACTATGGAAACCCAAAATATTTTTCAAAATCTCGAAATAAAATTTCGGGAACCCTAGTTTTTGAAAATTTCGAAATTTGAAAATTTGAAAAACGAAAATCATAGTTTATAATGTCCAGAATCCAAACCCTAGGGTTGAGAGAGAGAGAGAGAGAGAGAGAGAGAGAGAGAGAGAGTAGATCTAGGATTTCGACTTTTCAAATGAAGGAAAACTAGGGTTTCGATCGATTCTTGAAGTAAACCGAACAAACAGAGATCGATGCAGACAAAGAAGATTCAAACGATACCTGGAGATTGAGAGGTTTGTCGCGTTCTTCTTCTTCTTCGATCGAGTGTTTGTGAATCGCCTCTATCTCCTCTCTCTCTCTCTCTGGTAACGATGAAATGGGGAAATGGGTGGACCTTTAGAGTATATAGTGACCCGGTTAGGAGTAACCCGGTAACCCTTTAACCCGTGTTTAACCCGCGATCGGGATTTTATTTCCACAGCCGTTGGATTAGATCCAACGGCCCCTAGCGTTTGGACCGGATTTTGGAATTTCCGGGAGCCTGGACTGGAAGCGGAGTGCCTATATATATATATATAAATTTTTTTTTTTGAGAAATAAAAAGAATTTCATTAAAACAAAAAAACACATGTACAACAACAAGAAAAAGAAAATGCAGGGAAACGAAAAAACAAAAAACAAAAAACAAAACAAAAATACGGGAAAAATTGTGGGAGCCACCAGAGAAGTTGTCACCACTGCTTCCACCAATGTCGGGAAGCTCAGATCTGGAAACCCTAGATCTGGCTCCCTCCTTGCCCAAAAATCTTTATGACTTATCCTCTCTAGAACCTAACAACCCGACAATTTACCATGCGACTTGTATACAACTTCCAAAACTCTATGTAGGGGGATCAAAGTCAAAATTTCATATTCAAAAAGTGAATTTAGAGTGTTTTTTATACATCTCTTTATTTCTATTTTTGACCCCTTTAACTTAAAATCCTAGCTCCTCCCTTGCTCTTATTTTTAATTAGTATTCTCACTTATCTCTTAATATCTCTTCAATCATTACATCCTTTCTCACTTATTCAATTTTTTTTTTTGAATAAGGACAAAATGAAAAAACTAATAATCAGTTTTTGGTTTTTTTCCCAAAGGAGTTTTGTGATTATTATTGTATTTCGTTAAAGGTTCAAGCTTGGTTGTAGTCCTTTATCTCTATTTTCGGATGGAAATTCCTGTAAGTGTCGGATTACTTTTATTCAATGCTATTATGAACTTCTGATAATAATAAAAAAGGATGTTTTTTTTCAAAAAACAATATTATACCTCTAGTAGTACAATTTCCTCTACTAAACACTACAAAAATAGCAATACTTGTGCAATCCTCCAATTGACGAGGGTACAGGCAGGGAGATGGATCAAATCTCAATAAAATATGCATAAAGTGGCGGTTCGTGAAACCCCTAATAAACATTTTTACAAGTACGTACGCAATACAATAAAAAAATAAAATCATATCAAATCAAGTAAGGCAGTTACACCAATCATGTCACATTCGTCATCCATATTAGCTATAACTTCCCACATGCACCAATTACAAAGCTTTTTCTCATAGCTAGAACGGAAGTGGGGATGCTGCTATGTAACGTGTGCATAATACGGTGTTGTGCACATTCGAGCAGTCTGTTACTTGGGCGAACTGCCCAAATTTTATCTTGCACGCACGACAACGGACGATTCGGATGCAAAGGTGCCGGGATGAAATCTGGACCGTCCATCTGAGCAACGGACGGCCCAGATATGCACAACACCGTCCTGTGCACTTGGCTGTCCTGTGCACTTGGCTGCACAGCAGCAAGCCCAGGTCCAGCTAGGACAAAAACAAGGTACGTACTTGTCACGTGCAAAACCAACCACACCAAACATCAATTCTATCTCATTACTTTTCTCAACTGCCTTCTTGAGAGTGGGATTGGGACACCACGGGTTTTGAAATTTCCCTCATCGATCGATCAACAGTGACCATATGTGAAGATGAAGATGAAGAAGAAGAAGAGTGAAGGACTAATGATTTTTCTTGGGGATGAAAACAACACGTTACTGATTGAGTTGGTTTTTGGACCCATGAAAACCACCCAATTCATAAAATCTGGATGTGGTCTATTTATTGTATGGACCAATTGAGCAAAAGTCCTTCAGACAAAGGGGGAATTTGGTGTGTCCTAAGTTTCTTTCACATAGGTGTCCCTTGCAATTATATTATATACTACTCCCTCCGTCCCAAATTGCTTGCCCCTTGTGGGAGTGCATTTTTCACGCAAAAAATAATATGTTTATGAAAACTTTTTTTGAAAAACAATTACACCAATTTTTTTCTTTTCAATGAGATCCATATAACTCAAACGCGCAAATAAACTAAGGCCGGACACGTCAATGCTTTATGCTTGTAAAAACAGACCACTAACAGCAAGACTTAAAAGTCCAAGTCTATCATTTCTTTGTTTTGACAAGTAAAAGCACAATTTGCCGGGGCATGGAAAAACTACTCCAGGATTGTGCGGGGTTCTCGGGCCTTTTTCCGTAGATATTTCAGCCTTTTATAATATTGGCAAGTTATGTGACCTTTCTACTGTGCGGATATTTCAGCCTTTTGTAATATAGCGGCAGGCTACATGCCGCGTACTCGTTGTTGTTAGGATGAACTGCTTATTATTTCTTTAACATACATTACGTTTCTTTTTTATTGAATTTTTTGGGAAAAACTTACAAAGAGAGATAGGGAAGTCTAGAATACGATTGCATTTTGTGGAACTGTGATTGTTAAACCCAACCAAAAGTAGTTCATGGTGTAATTGTGCATAGTTGAGCTGAGATCATTTTTTCTCTTTTGTTCATTCACTACTACAAAAATGGTTAAAAATGACACACCAATAATTGAAACAATACTCCCTCCGTTCCTAAATAATGTTCCACTACGAAAAGTCGTGCAATTTTTCAAATCAAAAAATGAACTACTTCCGTAAATCATTTTTCGATTTTTTTCGCAGCAAATTAAAGAACTTGACGAATGCTTTAATTCACTTTGTTTAATGGATTTTAATTATGAGATAAAATGAGAAATCTCATTTAAGTTTGTGTTTTATAGAGGAGTGATAAAATCACTTTGTTTTTTCAATAGATAAAATCTCCACTAATGCCGTTTTTACCTATTTGCCCTCCTTTTTGTTTCATCTACAAGTTGTCCTATTTTATGTAAAGGTTAAAATGGTAATTTTACATGTCATTTGTGGGTGGGCCACACAGGGACCACAATGGTTTTAAAAAAAAGGGAGATAAATCATTCCTTCATTTTATTTATTGCACTTAGTTTTCCAAAAAAAATTAGCAACCTAGTTGCTAAAATCAACCATGATTTTAACAAATGAGTTCACCAGGTGCTAAAATCATGGTTTTGAAATAAAAAAATGAAGTGGTTCCGTGTACCATTTTTTGATTTTTTTTTGCACCAAATTAAAGTACTCCTCGTGTACTTTAATTCGGTGTGAAAAATTCAAAAAATAATACACGGAAACACTTAATTTTTTGATTTGAAATACAATGATTAATTTAGCACCTAGTGAACTCATTTGCTAAAATCATGGTTGATTTGCTAAAATTGTTTAGAAAACTAGGAATTGGTAGAGGATGGAGATAAAATCTCAAATTTTATCAACCTAAAATCTATTCAAGAACCAAGTCTGATTGTGAAAACAGACCACTGACAACAAGACTTAAAAGTCCAAGTCTATCTTGTGGGCTGTAGTGAGGGGATTCACTATAGGGGTGTAGTGAGTTTCATCTGACTGTTTATCTCGGTACCAACGACTCGGATTTAATCCAAACTTCAAATGATCTGAACCGTCTATTGTTGATGTTCAAATCCGAGCGTTCATCATTGAGATGGACGGCCGGATAAACTCACTACACCCTTGTAGTGAGCCCCTCACTCACTACAGGCCTCACTATAAACCTCTTGTTCCCTTTTCTAGGTCCAATTTACATTGCAGTTTAACTTAATTGACTAGAATTACTCTAAACTTGGTGACTATAAAATCTAGTCACATGTAACCTTGGACCCAAACCTAACCAACATGGCTAAGTTAGTAGTGAGCGAAACCATACCATGACCTAGTCACAAGACTATAATGTTCGTAAAATACATCAGCCATGACCTAACCCAATTAGTTAATCTTGAACCAAATGGCCCAAATGGCTAGCACAGCCCCAGTTTTCCATCCCTTTGAGCTTGATATGACAAAACTCATATACACCATCATCACGCCTTTAACCTCCAAAAACCAAACTCTTCTACACCATCATCACCCCTTCAACCTCCAAAAACCAGTCCTTTGTCCGGAGGTCACCTAACAATAATGACATTGCTAAACTTCTAGCAAATGGCAAAAGTCGTGATTTTCCTGGAATGTTATGGAACATTGATTGTCCAACCCAACTACATGGAAAAGTATCTATACTTATCAAACTCATGAACCAACAATATCATAAAGGCAGTGGCTTGCTTCATCTGATCCTTGTATATGGATATATGGCATACATTTTTGTTTTACGTGGGTCTCAAACAATGTCCTAGTACCTCGTCTGTGTTTCGTGAACTTGCACAAGGTCGAGCTCTTTCGGCCAATAGGAAGCATTTTTTAATTTGGCGGTAACTTTATGTGTTATCGTTTTAAATTTAATTCGTTAGTGATTGTACCTCAGAATATGTCAAGTTTTCATTGCTTTTTTTTATTATTATTTTTTTTATTGCAGAATGGTTTTTAATCTGGTCATTTATTCTCATTTTTGTTTTTATCTGAAATCCCTTATGGTAGTTAAGAAAATATTCCGAGAACAACAAGTGTAGCATGATTAACTAAAAGCATTAAAATATTATATACACGATAAATAATTGATCGGCAACTGTGAAACCTACTTTCATTATATAATTTTCTTACGCTTGAGTATTGCCTAAACTAAGAATCCATGCTTATATTTGAAACCTACCTTCTTTATACTAATCTGAGTTTCAAAACCTAGGTTCCATGGCAGCTCATAACTCTTTTCTTGGAAATTTTTTTTAATCTTCTATTATGAAGAAGAAATCATCACCTCCTAAACACCGCAATTATCGATGATGGTATTGTATTAGGTTTCGGACATCGTGTTAGAGCATCCACAGTAGGCTCTTAAAATGGTTCCTAGGCGAGGCTCCTAAAATTTAGCAAGTCATTTGATCAATTATAGTCTTCAATGGGCACCCAATACATGATTCTAAGGGTCGCTCCTAAGCATGACTCCTAAATCATTAGCTAAATTCAGGTAGCTTTGTAGCTAGCTTCTATTGGGACCCAAGCCATTTTAATATTTTTCCAATATGATATTTTCAAAAGTAAATGATTTTATTTGAAAATAGAGAATGCTCTTGCTAGCCCATTCTGTGTACATATGCCCTCTAAATTAAGCAAGCTCTAGGAGTGAAAAATAGACTCCAATTAGGCTTATGTGTATACCTTAGGAGTCAATTTTTGAGCTATTTTTAGGGAGCTCGTTATGGATGCCCTTAGGTGTTCAGCTTTGTGGTCAATTACCACAATAAGGAAAGAGGAAATGAAATCCGCATGTAATGAAGAATGAAATCGGATTACAATTGAACATAAAAAAAAAAAAAAGAATGAAATCGGATTACAATCCGCAATAAGGAAAGAGGAAATATCGTTGATTTGGTGATTTCACAAAGAATTGTGGTAGTAAACAAAATCGGATTCTTTTAAAAAAAAAAAAAAAAAGAATGAAATCGGATTACAATTGAACATAAAAAAAAAAAGCGAGAAAAACCTTCATGCAAGGGAAAAAGGTTTCACGTAGAGAAAAACCAAAACAAATTTTAAAAAGAAAAAATACTTCCTAGGGTCACTACCCAAGGGCAGAGGGAGAGTAGGGCTTGGGTGGGCCCTGGCCATCCCACACATTAAAAAAAAAAAAAAGAAGAAAACATCGGTTAAGATCTCCCAAGTTTCAGTGGATGATTTTCCAAACTCTCAATGGATGATTTCTGAGATTTGAGAACACGTCGGCTTGGATTTTGATAGATTGTTAAGCTACTTTTGTTCTATTTTAATGAATGATCAATCTTGGAAAATGTATTTTAGCTTTTTCTGTGACTATGGGATGCAAAAATATTGATAGTTGTTTTTTTACTTATTTGTTCGTAATGAATAGACAGATATTTGATGATGAATATATTTTTGCTATAACTTGGCCCCCAGCCCCCAATATTGATTCTGCCACTGTTACTAGTCATGTATCCGGTACCTCTGCCTTGCGAAGTACATGGACTCATTCGATCGAAACTGATTGTTACTGATTGCTATAACTTGGCCCCCATATTGAATATTCCCTCCGTCCCTCTTTAAATGACCATTTTTACTTTTTGACTTTATTTTTAAATTGTCTATAACTTTCAATCTATAATATATTATGTACTTTTGAAAAAATTGTATTTTAGAACTCATTGATTTCTATAAAACAATATCCATATTGCATATTTTATGTAATATAGATTGAAAATTATAAACAACTTTCGAATACAGCTGGAATAGTAACGTCATCACTTAAATAGGGACGGAGGGAGTATTTTTTTGCAATAACTTGGCCCCCATATTGATAGCTCTTTAGCTACGTTCGAAACACATGCACGGTGATGAAAATAAGTGATGGACTGATGGTAAAGGACAAACGACCGAAAGTCTTCGTTCCGCGTTGCTGAACGATTACAACATTCAATGCCGGATGACTATGAGACTATCACTCACTGTAACTATCGGCATCGTTACTGGTGGACAGTCGCAGCTTGCTTGTTTTTTTTTTTTTTTGAACGGCAAAGAATTTTATTAATCTCTGAAAAGGAACAAAGATTAAAAGGAAAGAGGAGCAAAGAGCATCACAACCCGATGCAAACAGAGCAACCTCGACCCGGAAAAGAAAAGTAAGTTAGCAAGGAGCCAACCAAAATAAAAACACTAGGACACACTCTGGACTGAATACAACAAAGTACATCAGATATTACATTCAAATGGCTTCCAATAAGCTGTTAATTCTGAAGATGAAATCATCTAATGAGAAATCAGAGCCTCCTTCTTTGGATTTAACCCAAAATGCAACTCTAGAAAGAACAAGATCAGAGATTTTGTTCCAGTCCGGAGCTTCGTTCTCAAACACAAGTTTATTCCTCCATTCCAAACTGACCACAGAACTGCCATAGGAATTGCATCCCAAATCAATCTTCTTTGCTTATTCATCTTCCAATCTTTCCACCAAAGGAGGAGATTAACTACTGAATTTGGAGAGACCCATTTCACACCCCACCAATTCATGATTTTTGACCACAGATTCCACACCGATTGGCAAAGGAGCAACAAATGGTCAACAGACTCAATCTCTGAAAAACAAAATTTACAGCAAGCTTCTTCTACATTTTGAATGATTCCCAGATTAAACAGAAATTCTAAAGTTTTAATTCTACCGAGATGAACTAGCCAGCAAAAACATTGGACTCTGTAGGGAGCCACATTCCTCTAGATGAGGTCAAAAGCAGAGTTAACAATAAGAGTACTTGGGTTGGCAAATTGATACAGAGATTTTACAGAGAAAAAATCTGAGGAGTTACCTTCCCAAATCAGCTGGTCTCTTGATTTTGGAGTCTTTGGAGTCTTTGTGGCTCCCTCCTCTCAGTGGCGGAGCCAGGATTAAGAATCTCGGGGGCCGAGTTTAGGGGCGGTTTTAGAATTTTTATCTAGCACTGACAAAAACATACAGCTCATTTATGATGAAAAGGCTGTATGCGAAGAAGTCGTCTAATACCCTTCAATTTTTTAGTGTTTTCACATTGAACCTAATGTCAGACAACCATTATCTTTACATATTTATTATATATGGGCTCTCATAATTGGGCTAGACTTGTTTTGTTTTGTTAGAGGCTATAAAAATTTGGTTTAAATTTTGTTGGAAACAATTAATTTAATTTTAAACGAATAACCCAACGCTAACAATAGCAAATAAAATTTAATTTTTTTCAATGTATTTTTTAAAACTATGTTTCCTCCGCCCCTGCCTCTCATTATCACCTCGCATAGAGGCATAGATCATTGTGTTTGTGTTTGTTGGTTTAGATTCTAATCAGCATAACGTAGTTAGGTCATCAATTATGTCACATGAGTTCACACTTCTTTCCAAAACTTAAAACATAAAATAGATGTAAATGGAATCTCTTTCCAAATCATTGAGACAAACAAAAATTTTCTCTATTCCTTAAACTCCATCTTATAAAATACTTAAAAAACAAGGCTGCCCCAAGGCCCAAGAGGCTTGGGCCTAAAGCATCCAAAAAACTCCCCAAAAATAAGGGCATCCCAAAGATTTTTAGTAGTAAGCTTGAGTAGGGATCTTTTCTAGACCAGTAAGAAATATTAAAATGCCCAATCTTATTTTAAAACAAGCCTAAACAATTGTAGTGAGCACTGGGCCTTTAGGGCCCAAACCACCCATCAACAAGGTTCTTGTTCCTTTATCAATTGTGTTACTTCTCTTGGATTGGAATAACAATAATACTTTTGTTCCTTATTTTCCTCGTGTGTTCCTATAAGAGCCAAACATTTTGCGTTTTCTTTCTTATATATTTTCTGTACAAGGAATTCTAAATTTTAGTTGGGATATAAAAAAAAAAAAACTCTAAATTATAGTTGGGGCATGAGGCAAATCTAATTTCCACATCTTTCAACACTTTTAAGATCTATAAATTCCGTGCGATATGGGCATACCCATTCTTTTTTAAACTTAATTTTGTTTGCAGCCTTGTGATTATAGACTTGGGTATGTGATATTTTGCTTGGCTTTAACATATTCACGTACACCTTCTGTGCCGATTTTTTTTTTTAAATTTTTTCACACTAATTTAAGGAATTGAGATAAAAATTCTATAAAAAAAAAACTAGGGATAAAAGTATTGTATTTTAAATGAAAAGTACACAAATTTTCGTGGGCTAAAATTTTGATGGAGTGTTTATAGTTGGTGCTTACACTTACATTATCATTACACGACAAATTCTCAATATTTCCATCAAAAAATGAAAGTGGTTCTAAGTGGTCCTCATTCATGCAATAAAAGAAGATGGTAACGGTTTTTGAGATCTTTAATAAGTTTTTTTCAAGTAAAAAAAATGTAGAAAGCTCCGTAGGAAAACACGAAATTTTTTAGAGCAGAATTTTTAAATTAAGCCTAGCTAATTAAGGCACCTAAATACCTTAGGCCAGCCCTGCTTGTGAAGTCCCATCAACCTTTCTCCCCCTCCCCTTCTTCAATCTCCACCATGGTTTTAAATACCGACTGATACGTACGTATCAGCCGTTACGTAATGGTTTTTGCCCTCTCCGATACCGTTACACCCTGGTATACTAGTGAGAGGAAAAAATACATGCGTATAGATCAGTTCCCGTTACGTATCGGTCCATATCCGATTCACGAACCGGTTCACGACCATTGCGGCCGATATTCAACCGTTATTGGTTATTTAAGCAATTTAAATTATCTTTATAAAAAATAATTTTTAAAAACTCACAACCGCTACACCAGGTTCTTGTTAAGTAACGTTCAATACTACCGAAACCGTTACACTCAAAACCGTTACTTACATATCACGAAACCAATATTTAAAACCTTGATCTGCACCTTCCACCTTTCTCCACCTCCCACGTACCTCTTCAATCCACCATTCACCTTTCTCTCTCTATACATCTATATTGTAGAGGAAGAGTAGTTTTTCAATCATTTATAAATCTTAAGCTTTCCATTCTAATCCTACGGTTAAGAGAGTGTTTAGAGCTTCTATAAATCTAAACTGTCTATTAATTTTTGTTTCCAAGAGTTGCATTTCTGTTTCAAGAGTAACTTAAGCAACGGCTAGGATTAATTTTAAAAAAAATAAAAATCACTTCTATTTCTTTTCTTCTTTAGACTGCCCCATGTCTCTCTCACTCCGAATCCCACAATCTCCTCCACAATTCTTTCCTTTTCGTTTGAATTTTCAAAAGTATTTGTACCTTTTCTACCCTTAACTTTCTATTTTCACTCCCTCATCTATACTACTCACCCTAAGAAGAAGTGCCGTGTGGAAGTATGTCTTCTCTCTCCTGATCTGGAATTCGATCGGATACCGGATAGCCTGTTAACAGCTTCTTTTCTTTAGTTCCCTCGGTAAACTTATCAACTGCATGATCCACCCTCACCAGATTCCAAAGGCTTCACTCGCCTCATTCCTCTTTGAGGTTATTGATACTTACTTTAGTCTTAGTTTAGTCTATAATACTGACCAGGAAAGAAAGAGATTCAATATCGCATTGTCCCTTAGCAACCAGACCGACCGAGAGACAGAGACATATTCAGTATCTTGAAAGGTAAGGGGCAAGACTTGCTTGTTTAGTTTCAGGCTCCAAGAAAGAACTTTGTTAGCTAAAGGTAAGGGGCAATAAAAGTTCCTCACTCTTCACTGACGCAAGGAAGCGAAACTCAAACTCTGTTGCGGAAACTCCTATTGAAAGGCACGTAGCAAGTCACGACCAAATGGAACATGGCAATGTTTTTTCATTTTATACTTCAAATCGGCTCAGTAAGTGTAGGAAAATGGTAAATACACCTACCAAAGAAAAATTATGACAATCAGGGAGTTACCCTTGTACCTTGCAATCAGTGTGGTTTTCGCTTGATATGTAATGTTACATAAAACGAATAGTTTGGATAAAAAAGTGTTTCCCCGTTTTTGGGAAAAACTCAATGGCACTGGTGGTGTCGCGGGCGTGGCAGGACTTGTCGATGTCTAACGTGGAAATGGGCTGCGCGCCTTTTCCTGACTTCTAATTGTAGCGATTGTGTTTGGCCGAAAGGGCGAGTCCGAATGATGGTTCGTGCATGGTTTGCCTCGGTGCGAGGACGTAAAATTTCCCAACCGTGTGAAAAAAGATAAGAATCAAACTAAAATCAACTTCATTAAATCGGATTAACAAAGTTGAATGGCGTACGAGGACAGAAATGAAAAGGAAATTTAAAGATACATTTGCTGGAAATGTAAATGGACTGAAGGATAAAATGGGATAAACTAGGATAGGCTTGAAAAAGATAAACATTTACTCAACGGATTGAGTAAAATGGGATAAAATGTAAAGAGATTTGCTGAAAATGTAAAGATAAATTGGAGAGAAGCGCTGGGCTTTGTGGTGTTGGAACCTAAGTAAACATGCTAATAAGATAAATTTGGCCGGAGCAGCAAGAAAGATAATTTGATGAAGGAAGCGCTATCTGGGCTTTGTGGGGTGTGTATTAGAGTATACAAGTGGTATTGTGGTATGTGTAGTGTGGTACACAGGTCTTGTGTGGTGTGGTACACAGAGAATCTATTCTCTGTTAAGTCGGTTAAAGTAGTTTAGGGTATAAAACAGTTGTAATGAGGCGGTGATCGATTAACAAAAACATAATGAAATGTTCTTCAGTTTCTCTCTCTAAATTTCTGTATATCTCTTTGATTCTGTGAATTGAATTGGTAGATTGTGTATGGTTTATGAATTTCCATATGGTATCAGAGCATTCCGACGCAAGTCACTGTAGATCCTGAACAAGATTCAGAATTTCTTCAATTGAAAGGTTTCATTTCCACGATTCATCATGACTGAAAGAGGAACGAGCTCAACATCCATGGCGATACCACCAGCCCTAGCTTTTCTTGGCTCGAATTTTCAATCTCTGGTAACAATTAAACTCGATTCTACAAATTATCTACTCTGGAAAACACAGATTCGCAATGCATTACGAGCAAATGGTTTCTTTGATTTTCTTGATGGATCGAATCAAGCACCTGCACCGTACATTACGGATGCAAGTAATAATCGTGTTTTTAATCCAGAATACTCCAAGTGGTGCTTGATTGACAGTCAGTTACTGTCTTGCTTGACAGCAACCTTGTCTGCTACTACTTTACCATTAGTCTTAGGGTTTGACCACTCTTATCAAGTGTGGCAATCGCTTGAGTCCAGATTCAATTCATTGACTCGTACGCATGTCCATGAGTATAAGAGACGTTTGTACAATATTACAAAGACTGGCACTATGGAGTCTTATATAGATCAGATCAAAGGTTATGCTAATAGACTTGCAGCAGCAGGACTTCCAGTTAGTTACGATGATTTGGTGTTTCATACTCTTAATGGACTTCCTGAGGAAGAGTTTAGAGGTTTTCGTACTGCAATTCATACCAGAGGAGGGACTTTTATCTTTGATGAGCTAGTTACCATGTTGAATGCAAAATCTATTACAAACACCAAGATGTCACAGTTAGAAAGTGTATTTTTGACCACAACTAAGTCTGTAAATGTGCCAACTGGTTCTGGATTAACCACCTTAGTTAACATGTATACACCTTCTTCATTATCTGTTCATGACACTACTGGATCAAACACCACTACTGCTACCTCTAATATACCTCAGTCACAACATACACAACCTGCTCAGTTTGTCTCCTATCGTTCACAAGATCAGAGAAACTACAATAGAAATAGATCTTATGACAATAATGGACGAAGGTATGGATCTCATGGTGGATGTCAAATCTGTGGATGAACTAATCACATAGCTTATTACTGTCATCATAGACAAAATATGTCTCTTCCACCACCTTCTCAGTATGCTATAGGACAACAAGGGAATACTCTTCGAGGGTATGCACAAGGGTATGTGAATACTGGGCAATGGAGACCACAGCAGGGATATCAACCACAAAACAAAGGGCAACAAGGGATTGCTACTCCAGGATATGTTATCTATCCTTCAATGGGTACAGTTGTCCCTCAGGCACACTTTGTGGCAGGACAACAGATTGTTGCTCCTGCTACAGAATTGGTTCATAGTACTCTTGCTCCTTTGTCTATGTCTGGATATCCACAGTCAGGTTCATCTTCTGGATATGCAACCTATGTAGGTCCTGCATCAATCACTTCTGCACCTCTACAAGGTCTGCAAGCACAGTCTGATCAGTCATTTGGTACATGTGGTTCAGTTCTGGGACCACCAATTTCACAACAGGGGTTTCAAACTCAGGCTTTCAATGTTGGCACACCTTCTCTTCAATCCCAGCAATGGTTATTTGATAGTGGGGCCACCTCTCATGTGACTAATGACCTGTCCAATCTGTCATTCCATCAACCATATGTTGGTTCTCAAGGCCTATCTGTGGGTAATGGAGCTACCATTCCAATTGCACACTCAGGTAAAGGACTGTTGCCTACACCTTATGCTCAATTTAGCCTCACTAATCTTCTTCATGCCCGTCACATTTCTCATAATCTTCTTTCTGTTCATCAATTCTCTAAAGACAATAACTGTTTTGTTACTTTTGATTCCAATGGCTTTGTCATTCAGGACAAAGCAACACTTCAAATTCTGTACAAGGGTCACTGCCATCAGGGGTTGTATCCACTTCTGAACTCATCTAAGGGAATTCTTCCTCAAGCTCATTTGTGTACTGCTGCTTCTTCTTTCTTGTGGCATCAGAGGTTGGGCCACCCTAGTCCAGCTTTGTTTCATCCTCTTATTACAAAACTTAGTCTTCCTGTTAATAAATCACTACCGAGGCTGAATATCCTCTTATTACAAAGCTTTGTGTTTTCCTGGGGTCTAACTTAGTTTCTTGGTGTGCAAAGAAACAACCCACTGTTGCTAGATCATCTACCGAGGCTGAATATCGTGCTTTAGCCCAATGTACAGCAGATATAATGTGGTTGCATAAGTTACTTGGTGAGTTGCATGTTCCTATTACTCCCTTATGATAATCCACCTCTATGGTGTGATAATTCTTCTGCAATTGCCTTGGCTAACAATCCTGTCTTCCATGCTCGCACTAAACACATAGAGGTGGATTATCATTTTGTAAGGGAAAAGGTCTTGAGCAAGCTTGTTCACATTCAGCATGTTGGCACAGCAGATCAGGTGGTTGACATTTTCACAAAATCTCTGTCTGCCGCTCGATTTCATTTTTTGAGTCACAAACTGATGATTGGTGTGTCACATTCATCAGTTTGAAGGGGGTATTAGAGTATACAAGTGGTATTGTGGTATGTGTAGTGTGGTACACAGGTCTTGTGTGGTGTGGTACACAGAGAATCTATTCTCTGTTAAGTCGGTTAAAGTAGTTTAGGGTATAAAACAGTTGTAATGAGGCGGTGATCGATTAACAAAAACATAATGAAATGTTCTTCAGTTTCTCTCTCTAAATTTCTGTATATCTCTTTGATTATGTGAATTGAATTGGTAGATTGTGTATGGTTTATGAATTTCCATAGTGTGAACCCATTTTTTGTCTTCAACCGACCAAATCCCTACTCTTGTATTTCCTGTCCACATTCTCTCCAAATAATCCAATTTTTAGGAAAATCATTCGGCGAATTTTACTTCGAACAAAGTTTGAGCAAAAAAAATGCCAAGTAGCTAATTTTTTCAAACATCTCGGCAAAATTCATTCGCTGTTGCGTGATTTTTTATGCCACGTGGCGGCTTAATTAAAAATTCCAAATTTGGGTGTAAACAAAAAGAAAAGATTTGAGTTTGATAACAATAAAGTTGGTGTACTTTGGTTTGAGAATTTGTGAAGTAATTTTTGAAATGATAGGATACACAGCCACTATATTTTCTCTTGTTACGTTGATATTAGTCGCTCGTTTTTTTTATACATATTGACTAGTTTATGTAGCGATTATACGATTTATATTTGATGTTAACAATGAAGTGCAATAGATGATTTGTATTTGCAAAAATCCATTAATTAAAATGTCGCAATGAAGTTGAAAGAGCTAAACATGACCAATGAAATTATTAGCTTTAAGATAATCAGTATCTTGTTTGTATTGTGATGAAGTAATGGCTTGAAATGTGAATGTGATTATCAATCCTTATGAAGCATAATATTTTCAAAATGAGTTGACTTTAGCAAATGGTTTTCTCGTTTGCTAAAATCAATTCATTGATTTTACGGAATTCTCATTTTATCAAATGGGAAACTAGGCAGAAAACATTGCCATATTACTGTAAATTCTCATACATTTTCCATACTGATCTCTTATCTTTATGTGTGCATGGGAAACTATACACACACACACATATACATATATGGATATATGATGATATCGAACTGTTATTAAAAATATGTTGAGAATTCTGAGGCTTAGATTTAATTTGTCCTAAATTGATTGTGCAGATTTTCATTGGTATTAATTTCATTGCAACAAACCTCATACAGGAACTAATGGCCCTGAACAAAATTAATACAACTACTCCCTCTACGTTGCGAAGCATGAACGGCGGTTAGATTTTAGCTTTGACTGTAAAATTGAGATAGTTTCGATTGTATGTCCTTCCATTCTTATCAGCGCTCTGTTGACCTATTTCCCAATTATAGTTCCAATTATTGATTTTGCATTGTTTTTTTGTGTCTTCTTGTTTGCTGTTGTCGGTTTGGTCATGACACTCGGTTTCAAATTTCTTGTCCAAATTTTACGAGTGTTTTCGCTTAGATGACTGACAATCTAATGATCATTGTGCGCCTCGGTTTAATACTAATAGCTTTGGCTAGCATTTAAATGTTTGTTACACACCCCACCTATGGTTCAAAGCCACCTCGGCGATTTGCCTCGAGCAGATCCCAGTGAACCATCAGTATTTTTACCATTTGGTCGTCCCAAACAATGCCACAACTTCAATAGTAATTTGGCTCTTAGTCAGATAAGCATGAATCAGCTTGGTTTTACTGAACCATCAGCCCTATAATGAGGGTATTCAATGTTAATGCAATCTGTTTTATAAAGTTTTATTGACTTTTATGCTCTGGCATAGGCCTGGTGTATTCTTGTGACCTAGCCCGAAGTAGGGGTGTGATAGGCGCGCCAAATGTTCACATAAACGCCCCTAATTTATTCTTACTAAGTCCATTTATTTTGTTACTTCGAGTATAATGCTTTGTTTATGCGTTTTTGCAGATATTTGAAGTCTTTGATTAAAAAAAAAGAGTAAATGCCAATTTTAGTCGGTGTTGAAGTGAACCCCGTGAGCCGTGATCTAATAAAATCAAAGTGACGAACCTAGCCGAGATTGGGCCCTATGACTATCCATCCACGTGGCAATGGAATTGAAAGGCATCACAATATACATGCATGCATTGGTGGGCCATTATTCATGGATCTAATTTGATCAGACTTGGACCGGACAAAAGGAAACAGTGGGCTTTCTACATCCTAAGGCATTTGTTGGCAGCCTAATTATAAGAAAAAAAGGGAGGTCGGCTAGGGCTGGGGAAAATGAGGCATTGACTTGTGGAGTAATTAACGTAGTGCGACGGAATATTATTATAAAAAGGGAGGCAGAAGGCTTGAGGGGGAAGATTTTTTATCACACAACAAAGGGACCAAGTCATATCTTACATCACGATCACGGCCGAGAGACTTCAGACACAGGAGGCTGCGGCTATATGTCCTGCTAACCTCTCTCTTAGGGCGTAGATGAAACCCTAACCAAGTAACTTTGTTTTTATGTTAATTTTGGATTTTGATTATCGAAACGACGGTTGTATAACTTTGAGATTATTTTTATGATTCGATCTTATTTTTCCTATCTAGAGTTAGGTGTTTGTTTTCTGTGATTGCGAATACATAGTTATGCAACAATTTTCTTGGCGCATAGAATTGTGAATTAGGATAATCTATGCCTAGGGAAGACAAGTCGTGCCTAGATTAACTAGTTTTAGAATCGAAGACTATTCGTGCCAACCGAAGATAGGTTATGCCCGGTTTTCAATCACATGCTATTTTCTTGTCAAGATCGCTAGGGTTTGTAACTTTTAGCGAGTTATTATCGTTTCGGTAATTGATTTCCTTAAATTAATATAATTACTTGGTTGCGAAGTTAGGGTGGATTCGAAACCCTAAGACCCTTTCCAAATTATTTTATTTATCATCTTTCTTACTTTTCATTATTTAGATAATTTTAAAATCCAAACTCAAATCACTTTTTCTCGAGTTAAGATAGAAATCAATTGGAAGAATTGCGACTGCCTTTAATCCCTGAGGACGATACTCGGAATACCTGCCAGTATTCGAAAGAGTAGTAGTAATTGTTCAGTTTAATTAATTATTTTTGGTGTGAAAAACGACCTACCAATTTTTTTTTTTTTTGGTGCTTTTGTGTGTGTGTGTGTGTGCGGGGGGCAAAAGAACATATTGTCTCCTTAAAAAAATTACCCTCAATTTCTCAAAGCTAATTGTCCAGTACGATTGGTAGTTTTTGAGAACTTTGGCCCGAAATATCGGTTTCTCTAAGCTAAAAAAATTGCTCATGTATTATTTCAGTAGTTTACTTTAGTTTCTAACAACTGCTTTTGCATGTTGGCTTAGTGCAGACTACAGCTTGCTCTCTTATTCAACTGCAAGCTAGATAAATTTTGGTCCCGAGGTACATTCTGAATTTCTCTCTCTCTCTCTCTCTCTCTCTCTCTCTCTCTCTCACAGCAAGGTTTGTAGAGTTTAATCTGCTGTTATAATTTGAATAGCTGGAATTTGGACTATTGGTTTTACATTCAACTTTTTGCCTCCCGTTGGATGTGTTAGAGAATTCTGTTTGTGGGTTTACCATGCAATCTTTACAGGCAGAGTTACTTAGAGAAACAGAGCTGATCATATGGGATGAAGTTCCGATGCAGCATAAACATTGTGTTGAAGCCGTTGATCGGACATTACGTGATATTCGTGACAATCCTAATCCATTTGGGGGTATCACCGTAGTTCTTGGTGGTGATTTTCGTCAAATCTTACCAGTTGTACCCAAGGGAGTTCGAGAGGAAATTGTTAACGCATCACTCAGACATTCTTATCTGTGGGATGAAATACAGGTCTTAACGTTGAATTTAAACATGTGATTGAATACAAGCGATCCTCGAAATGCTAATTTTGCAAATTTCTTAATGGAGGTAACATTGCATTATAGAATTTTTTTTTTGAATAGTTATTTTAAGTAGTCAACGCGCGATAAAACTTATGTTTGAGTATTAATTTTAATGTCAAATTTTAGGTTGGAACCAACCCTGGAGATGTGGTGCACCTTCCGTCAACGATAGGTAAATGTCAAGATCTCAATGAATTATTATCGGCTATTTATCCCAAACTGGATGTGGCAAGTACATCAACCCCGACATTTTTAACTGAACGCACAATTCTCTCTGCTCGGAATGAGGATGTGAATGCTATAAATGGTGTTGCACTAGATATTTTTCCGGGAGATGTATATACCTATCTAGCTGCAGACAAAATGTTTGAAGAGGACGGAATTGATAACAGCATCACTAACCGTTATCCCAACAAGTATCTAAACTCATTGGATCCTGCTGGGCTACGGCCTTTTAAGTTGGATTTGAAAGTGGGTTGTCCCATAATATTGTTAAGAAATATTGCACCCAAGGATGGACTATGCAACGGCACAAGGATGATGGTTGTGAGGTGCGCCTCCCGTATTATCGAAGTTAAGATTTTAACAGGCAAGAAATCCGGCAAACTAGCCTTCATCCCACGAATATCCTTATCGCCATCAACTTCGAATTTTCCTTTTCAAATGACGAGGTGTCAATTTCCAGTTCGCTTGGCATATGCTATGACTATTAACAAATCGCAAGGACAATCTGTGAAATTTGTTGGGGTCGATTTGTGTACACCTGTATTTAGTCATGGGCATCTATATGTGTCATTATCGAGGTGCACATCTTTTGACTGTATCACTGTCCTTCTCCCTGAAGAAGAAACAGATTCCACAACTAATATTGTTTACCCTGAAGTTTTATTGTAACTAGGTAAAACATTGTTTACTTCTATTACCATGTCATTTCTTAATCAAATAACTTGGCGGACTAATTGGGTTTTTATAGGATTGGGATCAAATAGCCTTGGAGTTCGAAAGGATCAATACAACTACATTAAGACACTGGCGGATTAATAAGGTAGCACTTTATTGTTGCACATTTTCATAAGTTTTTATTCTCATACCTATATTCTAATTCACTGTTCTCTTACGTAATTAGGTTGTAGTGCATGCTGGTAATTGGTTCATAAAAACTGATACGAGGACATTTCGCACAGTTATGATGAGGAGGTTTGGAGACTTTCATTGTTAGTAGGCTCTGGGAATTGACTTTTTAGGGGCGACTTTCAATGTCTTCTTTTCTTTTCATGAACATGACATGCTTTCCTATGTTTGTTAACTTTTGTACATATTTCTTTGTACATAACATTTCTTATTTTGTTGGTGTTTTGGATGGGTAATGATTTCTGTTAACTCCGAATTTATGAGGTTTTATGAGTTTGTTTTTTATGCTTTTGCGTTTTCTACAGTAGAGATAGTCTCTACTGCTACTAGCTACTGCAATAGTCTCTATGGGAAGGCCCAATGTTTCCAAGCTCTCTCTCTCTCTCTCTCTCTCTCTCTCTCTCTCTCTCTCTCCACCCTAAGGGCAGAGTAATGAACTGTCAAGTAGCTTGCAAGGTCTACATGATGGGTATGTTTCTTCTGCTTATGACATTTACATGTAGTTTTGAATTTGATGGAGAATACATAAAGCTTTTCCCATTTGCTTTGTTTTTCATATGGGTGTTCTTTTACAATTGTAGGAACATGCTTGATTCAGACTCTTCTCACTGCTTTTGATGCAGGTAAGAGGAAGCTATGAAGATCTTACTGAAATGCTTCAGGATACTGTAGATTTTATAGAGGAAAGCAACCAACTCCCCCCAACTATCAAATTGCCAAGGTAGTGATCATCTACTCTATATTTAGATTGCTAAGGTTGTTAATTGAGCATTCATGGTCAATAATTGACCTCCGAAATAACATCACTAATGTAACGTGAGAATAATTGAGCTTCTTAATCATCACCACTAAGATGCAAAACTAGCCAGGAAATCCAGATTGGCATGAACTTTTTCTGTAAATTAATGTGTGGAAATCAAAGTTATATTTTTGGTGAATTGTGATTATGCCTTTGATTGTCGTTTATTCATTCTACGGACAAAAGATGAGTTTGAAAATGTTGCTGCATTTTCTTTCATATGAGTTTGTTGGGATGCTTCTGTTATGGTTGAAAATGGCCCTGGAGTCTATTTCACCCACATAGATTTCTCTATCAGGGTCAAAATCTCCATAGTATATCCGTTAGCTTTGCTTTTGTTGATATCTCTAGGAACAATGGAATTTTTTGCTGTTTACTGTACTTTTTTACACAACTAGCATAGGGTGTAGGTGTGACTTGTGAGCTCGAAATTCCCAAAACGAAAAAAATCCTTATTTCATGATCTTTGTCACTTTGTTGTAATAGGAAACATTTGTTGTTTAAGCACATTTGTTGCTAGAAGAATTTTTATGTTGTTCGTGTGTCAAATATCTACTTAAAGAGTTTAAGAAGATTCTTGCCAATAAAAAAAGTTGTCGTGCAATTTCTCAAATGGTTTTGATCTCTACTTTATAAATTCATCTTGGGTACTCTGTATTTTCTTATTGTGAAAGTTAAAACCCTCCAGTACTCTCTTTATTTACAGGTACAGCCTCTCCAAGAAAGAAATGGCGGGGTAGTGATCCGTGATGAGGTCCACATCAATGCCACCCGTATCCGTGAGGTATTTCTTATCGAGCATTTGCTTTGTCGTCTTCTACCCGGAGCCGGCCCTGCTTAATACTCTCATTTTGTCCACATCTCAGGGGTTTTTTTTTTTTCTGCTACTGCCTTTTGTTCTCTTTTGCCACTTGCCGTTGTTGCTGTTGCTTGGACAATTGATTTAAGTGCTTCGATTGTTCGAGTGCCTTCAGGCACTGGCATGCACTAGTCTATATAATAAGGTAGCTCATTGTTTGAAATTCCTATATTTTCGACCCTTGAATCTTAATTCAAGGGCTCAAATCGCAAGAGAACTACTTAAGACTCAATACTCACTGTTGGATGACTTCCCCTCTTGTCTACGGTGAATAATACTCTCTCCCCCCTCTCTCTCACCCACGTTCACAGTTTAATCTCTCCCCCCTCTCTGGCTCTCACTCGCCCACGTTCACAATTTTCTCCTTCTCTCTCTCCCCCCTCTCTCTCACCCACGTTCACAATTTTCTCCTTCTCCTTCTCTTCCCCCGTTTTTTTCCCCTCAACAGAGCCGTTAGCTGTAAACAGATTGAAAATGGCGTCAAATTCAAGGGTCTACGTACAGAGCAATCGAGTGGCGGAAACAAAGGCCTTCATATCTGATATCAGCCGTCAATTCTACGACCTCGGTATCCTCTCTCTGTATCTTCATTTCTGTACACACATCAAGATACCCATATGTGTCGAAATACTCTGATTATTCGTGAATAATGATCAATTTTGGTTCCTTTTGGTTTGATTTCATCTGGGTTTTGTTTGGTGTTGTCGTGGTGGCTTCAGTCGTTTGTTTGGGGTCGTTTGGACAGGTTTGAGAAAGGAAAGAATGGTTAGAGACGACAAGTATGTAGTCTCTTCAAGTGGGTCTAAACTGTCTTGGCCAAAATCGAAGCCATACCCTCAAAAACCTCCCAAATGTTCTGATTGTGCTCCTCTCTTTCTGAAGGTATACTCTATTTGTTGTTTTTTGGTGATGCGAAGACCGTTATCTCCATTTTCTTCATATTTTTGTGTGTGTGTATTAGAAAATGGCCTTCATTCAACTTTGTAGAATGGGTTTCTTTTTTCTTTACCAGTGTGCTTTCAACTTGCATTCTACATGTTCGATAAAATGTGTGAGAGACGCTATACCAATCATATATACCTCCGAATAAATTTAATTCTTTTGCGTGTTCGATTGCCATAGGCCATTGTCTCTGTTATCAAATTACTGAATGTGAAACTTCATTATGTTATAAGTTTGAAAGAGATTTTGGTGATTTTTCTACTGAAATTTATATTTGTCCTTGAGACATTTTGGTGATTTTTCCACTGAAATGCATAGTTGTATAGCACATTTTTAAAAAAATGCACATTTGTATAGCACTACAGACCGTGGATGTTTTATTCATCCTGTTAAACAAAAGGGGGGAAATTTTGGTTAGCATGTCTCCTCTACATGCTTTTGAGCCTTTTCTTTTCTTCAAGCAGTAAAGTATTTGCATCATCTTAATCAAATGAGGGGAATCGGTGAACCTCCTTAGCAGTGGCTGTAATTTGGAACCTTAACCTGATATGTTCTTTTATTTCGGGAGTTTGCTCTAAAATTCTTCATGATTGTAGTTTTCTTCTCTTCAGTCTGTTTTTAATACTCTTTTAATACTCTATTTTTTGTGGGTGTTTTGTGGTGGGGAATGTGGATGCTTGGGTTGAGTTTTGTAGGAAAATACAAGTGTTTACGACTTGGGGCAAGTTCGGTCTACAAATTCTGGAGGACCCGGTGATTTCTGTTTCGCTTTAGAATGAACGAAAATGGAAATGATGTGTATGGGCTCATGTGGAAAACACCGAAGAAATTTTAACTAATTTTCTCCGGTTATTTAGAATTTTTACATGGTCTACAATTTTCGTACAATAAGTACGGCTACATATACACAGGACACAGGTATGAGGCGACACAGACATGTGGGGATATTGGTATGATGCAACACGGACACACGGATACGTGGGGATATTCAAATATGCAAATTCCTTCAAAATAACATGATTAAGCGTAATAAAAGATATGGGATACCTTTATATATATTTTATTGGCAATCACCATAAGCATACATTGTTTCTAAAATATGGTTGCACAAGCTTTAAAAAAAATCGATTGTTTTTGTTGTTTTTCTTATCTGATTGGTGAGAATGGACTTTATTTACACTCTCCAAAATTGTGACTTTATTTTGACTCCTCATATATAAGAAAAGGAAGATAAAGAGGAGGAATCCTTGAGGTTTTGGAGGATATTACCATTAAGCTTTTTACAGAATCGAATATGTGTAGCTTATCTTAATGTAATGTCTAGATGACCCATCTCATTCATTCGGTATTTTGTTATTGTTGTAGGGTTTCTTATTCATTCTCGTTGTATATGTCATTAGATTTAAGTATTGTGAAATGTGACGAGCGTTTTCTTTGAATGTTCTAATTTTTCCTCCCGCAAAATTGTAGGATTCAAAATAACGAGAAACCGAGGGCCAAACTTCCTAGGATAGGCTAGAAAAAGATAAACAAAGTTGAATGGCGTACGAGGACAGAAAATGAAAAGGAAATTTAAAGATACATTTGCTAGAAATGTAAATGGACTGAAGGAAAAAATGGGATAAACTAGGATAGGCTCGAAAAAAGATAAACATTTACTCAACCGATTGAGTAAAATGGGATAAAATGTAAAGAGATTTGCTGGAAATGTAAAGATAAATTGGAGAGAAGCGTTGGGCTTTGTGGTGTTGGAACCTAAGTAAACATGCTAATAAGATAAATTTGGCCGGAGCAGAAAGAAAGGTAATTTGATGAAGGAAGCGCCGGGCTTTGTGGGATGTGAACCCATTTTTAGTATTTCCTGTCCCATCTCATGCTGCCACGTTGGCGGTTGCTGAAGGTTAACAGTGGCTCCATCTCCTTCTCTTGTGGAATAAACCCACATCATGGGACATGAGAGATCATGGGTGGATAATGGTCTTGAAGTTGATCACCAGGATGCCACATGGACATAACTGCATCCATTTTCAATGTGAAAGCCCAACTGCTTCCTATATGTGGGCCACACGATTTCTTATGTAGCAATAAGCTACACCTCTCACATGTCCACGTAAAAATGGACTACATTCTCTCCGAATAATCCAATTTTTAGGAAAATCATTCGGCGAATTTTACTTCGAACAAAGTTTGAGCAAAATAAATGCCAAGTAGCTAATTTTTTCAAACATCCCGGAAAAATTCATTCGCTGTTGCGTGATTTTTTATGCCACGTGGCGGCTTAATAAAAAATGCCAAATTCGGGTGTAAACAAAAAGAAAAGATTTGAGTTTGATAACAATAAAATTGGGGTACTTTGGTTTGAGAATTTGTGAAGTAATTTTTGAAATGATAGGATACACAGCCGCTATATTTTCTCTTTTTACGTTAATATTAGTCACTCGTTTTTTTTTTATACATATTGACTAGTTTATGTTGCGATCAATTATACGATTTATATTTGATGTTAACAATGAAGTGCAATAGATGATTTGTATTTGCAAAAATTCATTAATTAAAATGTCGCAATGAAGTTGAAAGAGCTAAACATGACCAATGAAATTATTTGCTTTAAGATAATCAGTATATTTTTTGTATTGTGATGAAGTAATGGCTTGAAATGTGAATGTAATTATCAATAATATTTTCAAAATGAGTTGACTTTAGCAAATGGTTTCCTCATTTGCTAAAATCAATCCATTGATTTTACGGAATTCTCATTTTATCAAATGGGAAACCAAGCAGGAAACATTGCCATATTACTGTAAATTCTCATACATTTTCCATACTGATCTCTATGTGTGCATGGGAAACTATACACACACACATATACATATATGGACATATGATGATATCAGACTGTTATTAAAAATGTGTTGAGAATTCTGAGGCTTAGATGTAATTTGTCCTAAATTGATTGTGCAAATTTTCATTGGTATTAATTTCATTGCAACAAACTTCATACAGGAACTAATGGCCCTGAACAAACTTAAACCAACACCCGACCAAACTATGATCACAGAAGCAGGAACTCATGGCAGTGCAAAAACTCTCTCATGGATGTCACTTTTTGCTAAAAAGTTCATTAGCATCAGTTTACCCAAAAGTTTCCTCCACACCTTCCTTAATTGAAGAGCTCTGCGGTGTTGAGTGTTGGAAAAATTACAGTGGCGATCGCAATTCCAAAGAACAATTACTTCTGAAATATATAACATGAACAGATTACAACGAAATTCTCATAAACATGAAATTAACAGAACTGGAAATTACAGAATCGTAAACAGAAATACAAACAATAGAATCGCCGAGTCGTGTGTGACCACACTTTCCTTAACAAAGATGTGCCGCCTACCGTGGGTGTTGTAGGTTGAACCGACGTCTTCGTCCCAGGATACAACGGCTAGAACCACGACCACCGGAACACCACCGATTGAAGCCTTGGCGAACTGAAACAGCGCCTGCCTCTCTCTCTCACAGAGACAAATTCTGGAGTATTCTGCTGCTCGAAAACTGATTGCCCAAAACACACAACAGAGCTTCCATTTTATAGATGGAAAATGGAGCTGAAATTGAATACGGGATTAAAGAGGAGGAGCCTCTCCATTCATTAGGCAGATTGAATATCCAATTCAATTTTGTAATCTGTAACTCCTGCCTTCAAAACGAATTTGAATGGGGAATGAATTCTGCCATAATCTCCATATTCATGAGGGAGTTACCCAGCATTAATCCGCGATCATATTGAATCCGTGGGGAGGTCTCGGTTGCCTTGGGAGACCTTCAGAGTGCCCCGGTTTCATTCACAAAATTTCCAACATTGAGTACATTTCCTACGATTTTCGGAGCCAGTTGATTGCTCTAAATAAAATGACTCCCTCTACGTTGCGAAGCATGAACGGTGCTTAGATTTTAGCTTTGACTGTAAAATTGAGGTAGATTTGATTGTATTTCCTTCCATTCTTATCAGCGCTCTGTTGACCTATTTCCGAATTATAGTTCCAATTATTGATTTTGCATTATTTTTTTGTGTCTTCTTGATTGTTGTTGTCGGTTTGGTCATACCACTCGGTTTCAAATTTCTTGTCCAAATTTTAGGAGTGTTTTCACTTAGATGACTGACAATCTAATGATAATTGTGCGCCTCAGTTTAATACCAATAACTTTGGCTAGCATTTAAATATAGGGAAAATTATCCAAATTGTCCCTATAGTTTCACCCAAGTCTCGATTTAGTCCCTCTAGTTTCAATTGCACTCCAACGAACCCTGTAGTTTAAATTTTGGTCGAATTGAGTCCCCGACGTTAACTTCCGTTAGCAAACTTAACGGAAATCCTAATTTGGGGGTCTTTTGAGGGTCGAACTCGTTTTTTCACCCACCCTTCAATTTGAAACCCTAACCCTAACCCTAAATCGACCCTGTCCATGGCCTCCGGCGCCGGATTTCGCCGCAATGCTGACCCGACCTCCCATCTCTCTCCCCTCTCCACCATAGTCCACCTATGTTAGCCCTAAAGCACCATAACCGAAAATCCATCTCATCTTTCACACCCCAATCGGCAAACCCATTCTCTTCCCTAACCCGACACCACCAATACCCACACCACCGAGACCTCCATAACCCGACCTCCTATCTCTCACAAACCGATCCCCATATCTCTCTCTCTCTCGGTTCCACAAAACCCACCAAATACTCCTCTCACCCGAACCAAACCAACCAAAACCCACCCTTTCCAGGACCGATTGGTGAAGATTTTGGTGGTTTGGTTGGTTTGGTTCGGGTGACAGGAGTATTTGTGGGTTTTGTGGAACCGAGAGAGAGAGAGAGATATGGGGATCGGTTTGTGAGAGATAGGAGGTCGGGTTATGGAGGTCTCGGTGGTGTGGGTATTGGTGGTGTCGGGTTGGGGAAGAGAATGGGTTTGCCGATTGGGGTGTGAAATATGAGATGGATTTTCGGTTATGGTGGCTTAGGACTTACAAAGGTGGACTACTGTGGAGAGAGAGAGAGAGATGGGAGGTCGGGTCGGCATTGCGGTGGAATCCGGCGCCGGAGGCCATGGACCGGGCCGATTTAGGGTTAGGGTTAGGATTTCAAATTAGGAAAGAAGAAGGGTGGGTGAAAAGACGAGTTCGACCCTAAAAAAATCCCCAAATTGGGATTTCCGTTAAGTTTGCTAACGGAAGTTAACGTCGTGGACTCAATTCGACCAAAATTGAAACTACAGGGTTCGTTGGAGTGCAATTGAAACTAGAGGGATTAAATCGAGACTCGAGTGAAACTACAGGGATCATTTGGATAATTTTCCCTTAAATATATGTTTGTTACGAACCCCACCAATGCTTCAAAGCCACCTCGGCAATTTGCCTCGGGTAGATCCCAGTGGACCAACAATATTTTTACCTTTTGGATGTCCCAAACAATGGCGCAAAAAAATGCTTGCAACTTTTCCTTATAATTCTAGACGTATAACCCAAAGCGTAGGGATATGTAGTCGTGTGCAAGTATACTCGGTAAGACCGAGGTTGAACTACATGGAATGGTTTTGTGGTGGTTTGTAGTTGTCGGTAGCTAACCCTTTCTGGTGTTGGATTTTTAATGACTTCAAAATTACAATTTCAAAAATTTAAGCTTAACAACCTTGAGTTTTAGAATAGAGAGCTACGAACTCGGATCAAACTCAAACTAACTTTAATTAATATTACGGGTGAAAGAATCATCAAACTACTTAGGCGCTAGAGTGCTGCTCACCCTCGGCCAAGCCTATAACGACTACCCATCCATTGACAAAGGACTCGCCCAGGAAAGGTGATAAACAGCTATGCACATGACGATTTATTGTGTGATAAAAGAAAATCGGTGCCTATGTGCACCAAAAAGATATACACAGCAAAGCGGTCAAAGACACTCATAATTTCAACCTAATGGGATTCACAATTGTTACTAAACTTAGATTCAGATTCGCTGTGAGAAACAACCAGTAAGTTTGCGAGAACTCACAACCAAACCTCAATCTCTTGACTTTAAGAATTTAAACTAAGAATTGAAAAGCTTGGAATTTTAAATTAATTCGTGATGCAAATTTGATAACAACAAACTTGGACATTATACTGGTACTTAAAACATCTGTGAAGAAGACAACCACCACCAACAATTACATTTACGTATATCTTGGAATTTACCTTCCAAACGGTACGGGAAATTACACTAAAGGCTACAGGGGAACTTAATGGAAGTAGAGAGAGAGTGAGATGATGAGAATTAAAGAATATTTCACACAACATCAACTTATCAACCGACTATATACATACAATGGTACATATATATACGTACAATGGTGCTCACTCCCTACGGCACTTGCATTATTCAACTTCAACAAATCATAGACTTATGTTGGGACTTGCACTTCCAACAATCGACACTACATTCTGAAAAACACCACCACATGACCATACTATACTTGTAAACAAGAAAAACCATGGGACAAACCCAGAAAATGGTTTCACAAACCATCTTCAACATGAACAAACAAGATCTTCACCTTATAACAAACAATTCAAACCACCACAATTGACCTTTGCATATTTGCAAAGCATTTTTTCTTGCAGGAAACCACCACGATGCTATTAGAAAGCCTGAGACATTACCTTAGTATACCATTGCCTAGATTTGTCACTTGCATTAGTGGAAGGACTTATTAAGCGGAAATGTCATGCTGCAGTCAAAACTATATTGCCCAACTATGTCACTAGCACTAGTAGGACTTATTGACATAGGGTAAATGTCTGTTTGCGCTTCTTCACTCAACAAACTATCACTCTCCTCAACACTTTGTTGATTAACCCATGCATGCCTTTTGTACTTCCTCAAACCTTCCAATTCCATAACCACTTCATTCATTGTAGGCCTCTCTTCACTTTTAACACAAAGACACCTCTTCACAAGCTCCGCAATTGCTTGGAGTTGCTCCAAAGTCCCTTCCCTCACCACTCGAGGCTCCAAAATTTGGAACAACCTATTTTCCTTCATTGACATAACGAAGTAGGTCGCCAAGTTCCTTTCCTTTTGAGACCTCTCAAGACAAATAGGCTTTTTCCCTGTCAGTAATTCTGCCAGAAACACTCCGAAACTATATACATCACTTTTCTCTGTTAACTGGCTAGAGCACAAGTACTCAGGATCCAAATAACCTAAAGTTCCTTGTACTAGTGTAGTCACCTGAGTTTGGTCCACGGGGACTAATCTCGAAGCACCAAAATCTGCCATTTTTGCCACGTAATTAGCGTCTACCAATATGTTGGAAGATTTGACATCTCTGTGAATGATCGGAATGGAAGCGGCAGAGTGAAGATAGGAAAGTGCACCAGCTGCTTCCACGGCTATTCTCAATCGATGCTCCAATGTTAACCAGGATGATCTGTTATGAATATGGTGGTGTAGCGTGCCATTTGGTATGTATTCGTATACAAGCTCAGGAACCTCTGATTCGAAACAACACCCCAAAACCTTCACAACATTCCTATGGTTAACTTGTGTTAGGATCACCAACTCATTGATGAACTGCTCTACTTGATTCCCATCCATTACTTTGGACTTCTTGATGGCGACAATCCGTTGGTCAGGTAAAATCCCCTTGTAGACCACACCGTAACCACCGCGGCCAAGTATCCTGCTCTCGGCATAGTTGTCAGTGGCTTTCATTAGCTCTTCAGTTGTGAAGAATTTTGAATCTGCACTTGTCCGATCAGTTGAAGAAATTTTTTGTTTCATTAATAATCCGCCATTTTGTTGGAAGAATAGCTCCCTTCTTTTTGTTATCTTCCTTCTATTGATGATGAAGTATAGCCAAGTTATAACAATCAATAATGACAAGAAGCCAAAGCTTAATCCTACAGAAAATTTAAGATTCAGTCGTTAGGTAATCTCTACTAAAACAGATACAAGCTATCTTGCAGAATTTTGTAATGAGGTTTTCCTAGACTTCGTGTTGCACAAGAGGAAATAAGTTATGTACGGATGAGTGGAACTAGGTACCCATATCGAACCCAAATATTACGTGTTGGGCTTGCATAAATCTGTAGTTGGGCACAGAAATAGAGTTCGGGTTATTTTCTTCCTCTATGAACATGGGACTAGGCCCAATCTTACGTATTCATTTACTCCCAATTATCTAGAAATAATTATCTCACTTGATATTAGCAAGTGTATTCATTAATTTGAAAGCCAATTCTGTGAATTAGAAATCTCAGAAAATAGATTTACAATTATTGCAAATATTGGTTTTTAGAAACGAAACAGTCACGCTCATTATTCTTAGGTCAACTTTTTGGGGGTTTTAGGCACTTAAGATATCATACAGTTTCATAGGATTTTGGAAGTTTAGACACTTTCATAGGATTATGGTGTTTAGGCGCTTTCATATGGTTTGGGGTTTAAGTACTTTGGGTTTAGGAAATTAAGCACTTTGAAAGGAAAAAAAAAAAAACCAACTTGACCCGGTCAGAATTATTTTCTCAAAAGTGGACTTAGCGGTAATTATCCCACGAAAATATGGCTAACATCTTACCGATAGGGCAATAGCAATGCTTTAAAACCCGACCCGGCCTGGCCGGTTGAACTAAGAACCAGACTAGGCAACTGTGCGGTCAACCCCCGAAACCATTCTTATTTCAAAACTGCTCCATAAATAAAAAACCAGATCAACCCCGAGGTTCAACCGATGAATCGTTTACGGGTCGTTCAAACCAGTCGGGTTTCAATGATGAAAAAAAACTCTCAGACATACAAAAATGACAAACAACATGATTGTTGTTTCGATCTAAACAACCAAGTGCCCAAAGATCGAGCAGAATAAACATAAAACACAATGAACAACAGCTGCACTGGAAGGCAAATTTGCTAGTTTATTGATATGGAGTTCTGAAATCTGAATCTCATTTCGTTGACTGACGGCGGCAGCGATTCTCTAGAATGAGAGATGTAGATGACGCCGATGGTGGTGGCAGGGAGAAGTGGTAGCTGTCGGTGGTGGTGTCGATGCAGAGAGAGAGAGAGAAAGAGAGAGACAGAGGCAAAATCGATTTTTGGGAAATCGTGATCTGCGTTTGGGTTTCATAATTGAAAGAGTGGGTGGGCCATCTTTCCACATTTGCATTCCACTCAAATGTGTACAATAGATGTGCCTCGGGTCTGTACCGTTTTTCAAATTCTTTTATACTAATTTTTTTTCATATTTCTTTTTTTACATGTTTAAATATACTATATATTTATGACATCACGCTTCGATAGCAACTGGTGACCCGTCTACCCGGTTCCTTTTCCAGTTCGTTTTCCTATCCAGCTTTTAAAACATTGGGCAAGAGATGATGATGTTGGAATTTTGGAACTTCTATAGCTATAGTATGCAAGATATCGGCCAAGATTGACAGATAACTCTCTCAAAAATACTTACGATAGCCGCTATTTATTTTTTTTTGAAATGATAGCCGCAATTGTGAATGACTTTATAAACATGAGAATTTGATCTGAAGCGGTTTCATTTAGTACGAAATTACGTACCTAGAGAGAGCCTCAGTGTGAATTGTGAGGCCTCAGTGCAAGATTTTCCATCGCTATAGTAATGAGGCTTACAATAGCAAGAATAATTTCCTGGAGTATTGTGGCAAATTCCATTCACTTTATCGCAGTCATTGAGGTTGGGATCTTCACACTCATCAATATCTGCCAATAAATCATTAACAAATTAGTACGCTAAATTTATGATTTTATATCAAAGTCATCTCTCGGGATATTTTCAAATGTGGAGATTTACTACTAGCTGACAAAGCGGACATTTATTTATAGAAAGCGGACATTTATTTTGAGACATCTTAAAATAGAAATGTGGACATTTAAAATGAGACAGAGGGAGTATGGATCACTTTGGCCCAGCAGAAAGACTCTCTCCCCTTAACCTTCAGGTGCAAGGCAATGATAACTACGTGCGTATGGCTCATTTTCTAGATAATCATTACCACTCTACTTTAACAAGTTTTGCCCATAGAAACAACAATTGATGTGTGCGGAATGAATATAAAATGGACGTGATTTTTGGTCGCATCCAAGATCTTTATGGTCCATCAATCTCATTGATTTTTGTTAGTTCGATTTAAAAAAATAAATAAATAATGGATAGATGGTTTGGTGAAAAATATCATGAGTACTTATGTGCTTAGCACAGAGCATTATGAATTGAAAAAACAACCAACAACAAACCTGTGCATCCAGGACTGAGATAAGGATTGCCCTTGTAACCTTTTTCGCAGCTGCAAAGATATCCTTTATAAACACTTTCTGAATCATTACACAAAGCATTACGCAGGCATAACGATGTATTTGAGCTCCGGGCTTCATCACAAGTCTTGTTGCGATCAACAAAATAATCTAGTACTATGGGGACGTTATCCTTGGTTTGGTTCCAGAAATTGGGGTCCGAAAAATCTTGCACACCGTTGAACTTAAAGCTACCCTTCTCCCCCAGAAATGCATAGCTACAGGGGTTAAATGACGAAACCTGCAAGAGGCATAGAAGTAAGATACAAGAGAATGACTTTCTAGTGGTTATTATTTTTTATCTTAACAATAAAGACTTGTCTCAGTATGATGGCAACTTAGGCTCTGGAAGAAGGATCCAGGGGGCTACAGGGGCGCCCCGGAGCCGTTGTTCTCAGTTAAACAATGGCTTAAATTTCATCTGGACATTGGACGACTCATATTCGTAAAGTGCAGAGATGAAATCAAAAGTGTTAAAAACACATCCGATGATCCACATGCCGCACTACATGAACGTCCTACAGCACCCCCGTTTCCTAGAAAGAACCCACAACTCAACAAACATTTTGCAGAAAGAAAAGAGAGGTACATGGGATCCTTCAACTAAGTACCTAATATGCCAAAAAAATTGAATTTCTTCAGCTTTCTGAATTAAATTCGATTCCTTCGGTTAGGTTTGATGGTAGAATAAAAAGCTGACAGTATTAGAAAGGGAACATGCATTGCTTTGTTCCGTATTTAATTAATCACTATATATCTAATGATGGGAAATTAGCGAATCCTATGACAATATTTTTTATTTGGGGCCGATTCCGCTAACATAATATTTGACACAATATATATCACTCCATCTCAACCATTCAAATGGATGGCTCAGATTAGAACAAGGGATAAATCTCTCGCCGCATGTACTCTCTCTCCACCTACCCCTGTGTTCTCTCTCTCCTCACCCCTCTTTTCCGTACATCACCATCTTGAGCGAGCTCTCGTCTCGCACTCTCCCTCCCCTCTCGGTTCCGGCTTTGAGGTTTTTGCACCGGGAAGATATGAATGTTAGTGGGTTTGCAGATGGAACCCAAATACTAGCACCATTTTCAGCCCCTTCATGACTGATTCAGAGCATTATTTCCAAAAATCACAAGCAATCTTTTACATCTTACAGCAATTAATGACAGCTTTAATGCCTGATCGTCTCCTAATACACTTTTTTCGTCTAATCTTAGATCTTTCACCTCGGCACCCACAGACCCAGACATGACAATTACTTATTTTCGAACCTTAAATCGAATTAAAACTTCGATTTACCAAATTTTTCAGCATTTTGATTATCAAAGCTGAAATAGAGCCCCAAAATTGTAGACTTTGGAATTGATTTTTGTCTCTGTTTTCCGATGGGGGGTTTAATTTGACTGGATATGACCGAAAGGGTTTAAAACTTCAACTACCAAAGTCATCACAATTGTATACGATTTGTGTACCTAATTAATTATTGAATCCAACTATACGTGTATTACCTCTTGTTTCATTCATAATCTTATCGCTTTAAATTCTTTGCAAAATTACCATTTTGAAAATCTAACATGATTGTTTTGAGTAATTATTTAGTGGCACTGCCACAACACTCTCCACAATTATACAAAAGTTTTTTTCCTAATAGTTTGTGGTAATTTAGTGAATTATTTTATAGGTTTCTTATTATTTTTTTTTCACGTATTGGTTTTCAAGAAAAAGGAGAAAAAACAATCCAAACCTCGCCGCGGGTATGATTGTAAAAGCTACCAAAAGAGGAAATATTGTAATACGTCACCCCCTTTGGAATATCGGTTTGGCAATATCCAGTCTCATTACCCACGTCCGACCTGTTGAAGCATAGGGACATACATCCATTATAGAGGGTCTTGTTTCCAAAACTCCCTGAGATCCAAGCGTAGTCATCGCAGCCGACGACCATAAACTTATTCGCCATGGCCGAAAACGTGTATGGGGCCGAGTCCGCCAACTTGATCCAAGCCGAGCCAGATTTGTTCACGGCCCCGGTCTCGCTGTCGTAGCACGCACTAGCAATGGTGTTTCGGACCCGGACTTGGGTTTGCGAGATTGATAGGATCTCGACCGCCCCCTTGCCTCTGAAGGCCTTTGGATGGCCAGAAGAATTATCGCAGTTGATGTCGAACTCCTTGTTGATGGAGCAGCCCGACCCGAGCCCTATGCCAAAGGGGTAAGGGACGGTTAGTTTGCCGCATGTGAGGTTGCAGCTGCCGTTCTTGGCAATGAAGAAGGTGCTGTTGGTTATATTGGCGGCATTGGCATTGTAGTCTGGGCTTGTGGTTATTCCTAATGTGGGTTGTGGTAATAGGAGCCATGAAAGAAACAAGAGTACATGGAGATACATGTTAAAGGATGGACGCATAGTTGGAACAGAATGCACTTCAACAAAAGTGTTCATGTGTCTCTCTCTCTCTCTCTTTGCGTGTATATATATAAAATATATAAGGCCTATTTCGTAGACTTTTAGTATTCATAGATTATTCTACTACGTCATTTAAAACTAGTGTTAGGCAACGTGCGACGCGTAGCACGTAATCGCGTGCTCATTGTTTCGATATGAGCTACTTAATTATTAATTTTTTTCGAATGTATGTTACCTTTTTTTAAATTTAAAAAGAAAATTACAAAGAGAGATATAGGTAAGTCTGCAATAAATTTATGATTGCATTTCGTAGAATTGTGATTGTGAGACCAAACCAAATGAAGAAAAAGGAGCACAATGTGCTCACACTAGCCACCTCCAAAATTCCAGAAATGCCCTCCGAAATATAGACAAAACCCTGGCTAAAGAAAGGACGTACACGAAAAATCTCGAAAGTTTAGAAAGGATAATGCAGTAATCACGCAAAACCTGTCAACATGACTTGAATCCCCTCCTTACAAAGCCACATCATGTTCAAGAAAACCAATATAACTGCTAAACCAATCTGATCTGGACTAAACCGTTCTAATTGGGCAGGTTCTGTGGTTCATTTGTCAGGTTTTGGTTTTGGAAAAATTAGAACTATTAGTTTTTGTTCGGTTAATGGTTTTCAATTCAAGAACCGCAATTAGGACAGACCGCATATGCTTTGATTCGGAATGTTCTTTTTTTTTTTTTTGTGACAACTTATTCTTTTGTGTCGATTTAGAGTACAAATCTCATTTTTTGAGTCTTTAATAAGTTTATATTTTTTGAACCATTAAGGAGTATTCATTATTTCCTTAATCACCCAACCCCAGTAGTACCGGATTCAATCTTTTCCTATTCCAAAATGCACGATTCCCTTTCGGTTCACCCCCCACTGGTACCCTAGTTTTTATACTATGCTTATCTCTAGTGTCAAGTACGTTGTGGACCATATTTGGGTTCGAATCATAACAAGTTCCAATATTTATTATTTTATGATTTGTTCATTGCTTTAAATCCTAAAAAATCTTATGCGTTTAGAAAAAAAAAAGTGTTTGGATGCTAATTGGGTAGAACCGAAACCGAATCAAAATCGGACCGATCTTACAGTTTGGATCTGAACAAGTTGTACATATTTATTGGTTACGTTTTGTTTCTCAATTTTCTATATAGAACTGTTTGGAATGATTCGGTTGCTGGATTCTGAGAGAATTGCACCCCTAATTTGACAAGTGCCGTAGCAAAATAGGACAAATTAATCAACAAGTGGCATGGAAATATAATAGAAACAACTTGGTGTTGATCATACAAAAATAAGCACCGAATTATAGAATTACAATAGACATTAATCAGGAAGGGCGTGGAAATCTCGCTCTTTTAAGAAGATTCAAGCCCTCTATAGTATAATACCGATGCAAAAACATCTTTCTTGTTTTTTGGAGAAATAGAAAGAATTTCATTAAAACTAAAACACAGGTACAACAACAAGAAAAAGAAAATGCAGGGAAACGAAAAAAAAAAAAAAAAAAAAAATACAGGAAAAATTGCGGGAGCCGCCGGAGAAATTGTCACGCTGTCACCGCTGCTTCCACCAATGTCGGGAAGCTCAGATATGGAAACCCCAGATCTGACTCCCTCCATGCCCAAAAATCTTTATGACTTATCCTCTCTAGAATATAACAACCCAACAATTTACCATGTGACTTGTAGACAACTTTCAAAACTCTATTTAGGGGGATCAAAGTTAAAATTTCATATTCAAAAAGTGAATTTCGAGTGTTTTTCATATAAGATTAAGTCGATATAACTCAAACGCGCAAATAAACTAAGGCCGGACACGTCAATGCTTCACTAACTGCAAGACTTAAAAGTCCAAGTCTATCTTTTCTTTGTTTTGACAAGTAAAAGTCCAATTTGCCGGGCATGGAAAAACTACTCCAGGGTTGTCGTGCGTTTTTCCGTAGATATTTCAGCCTGGTCTTTTGTAATATTGGCAAGTTATGTGACCTTTCTACTATGCAGATATTTCAGCCTTTTGTAATATAGCGGCAGGTTACGTGTCGCGTACTTGTTGTTGTCGGGATGAACTGCTTATTATTTCTTTAATATACATTGCGTTTCTTTTTTTTGAAAGTTTTTGGGAAAAACTTACAAAGAGAGTGCTTGACCGAAATCCTATACCTAATTTAATGGGTTGCCCCAAGCGTAGGGCGGAGACCGGTGTAGCACAATACCCGGTAAGACCGGAATCGAATCACAGAGAAGGTGGAAAGTGCTGACTAAAAACTCGGGATGCTAGTTTAAACACGGCTCTTAGGTAACCACCCTTTTATGGTTTGATTGGTGAATTAACTAAATTAAGAGAAAAACTGATTTTGGTTAAATTAATTAAAAGGAAGTACGGTCGTAGGGTTCATAACACGGTGACCAGGTTCGGATATTTCCTGCTCCCTTCGTTGTTCCAAAATCATTTGACTTTAGAGAGAAAAAGATACCCCGAAAGATGCGAATCCTCGTGGTCGCCGTTTACCCATGTACAGCGAAGAACGAGTTTTGGTCCCCCGTACCTCGCGTTACATGGGCTCCGACAATGCCCGCATTCGTCCAACGGATGTTCTTTAATAACCTAAAATTGCTTTTACCGTTATTAACCGTGAAAATCGGAGCAAGAACGTATCCAGCCCTGGCCATGGCGTGTTAATCACCCCGCGACCATACCTAAGAAACTACTCACTCATATTGAACAGAACACATAAGAAAATTCTGGAATTAACCATGCTATTAAAACTTGAAAACGAATTAAAACGAAAGATTCGAACTCAGATCACGGACAAACTCCCGCGAACTGAGATTAACGTAACTAAAAGAACAGAAAGTTACCGAAAGCAATACTTGAATCCCGAACGAAACGTCAAAAACTTCAATGAAAATAAGCTCCGGAAAGTAGAACCTCCAAAGCAAGAACGGCTGCGAAACTAGAAGAAAAACTAAACAAAGTTCGAACCCTAATTCGGCCTCAAAACGAGGTATTTATCCCTCCTCGAAGTCAACACACGTGGCAAGTCAAACGCTGGCTTTTAAGACCCTCGGTATCGATACAGGGGAAGTCCTGTATCGATACCCGTAGATTCTGTTCCCAAATTGGCACACGGGTATCGATACAGGAGAAGTCCTGTATCGATACCGAGCCTCCTAAAATGAAATTCTAGCTGTTTGGTCGTCCTTGCTTGGGTCCCACCGGTTCCCCGCATGCCCGATGCCTTGTGTCTACTTCCCGTGCTCCTTTCGGCCCGTTTCCTACAAAATGAACGCAAACACCAAAAACAAGAGAAACACCGCATCAAGTGGAAAATGAGATAAAACGCGCCTCTAATGCGCTAATTCGCCCTACTTAGGCGCTTATATCTGTGATATTACGCGCCTATCAGAGAGATGGGGAAGTCTAGAATACGATTGCATTTTGTGGAACTGTGATCGTTAAACCCAAACAAAAGTAGTTCATGGTGTAAAGATGACACACCAATAATTGAAACAATACTCCCTCCGTTCCAAAATAATGTTCCACTACGAAAAGTCGTGCCATTTTTCAAATCAAAAAATGAACTACTTCCGTAAATCATTTTTCGAATTTTTTCGCACCAAATTAAAGTACTTGATGAATACTTTAATTCACTTTGTTTAATGGATTTTATGAGATAAAATGAGAAATCTCATTTAAGTTTGTGTTTTATAGAGGAGTGATAAAATCACTTTGTTTTTCCAATAGATAAAATCTCCACTAATGTTGTTTTTACCTATTTACCTTCCTTTTTGTTTCATCTACAAGTTGTCCTATTTTATGTAAAGGTTAAAATGGTAATTTTACATGTCATTTGTGGGTGGGCCACACGGGGACCACAATGGTTTTAAAAAATGGGGGGATAAAATCATTCCTTCATTTTATCTCGGTACCAACGACTCGGATTTAATCCAAACTTCAAATGATATGAACCGTCTATTATTTATGTTCAATTCCGAGCGTTCATCATTGAGATGGACGGCCGAATGAACTCACTACACCCTTGTAGTGAGCCCCTCACTCACTACAGGCCTCACTACAAACCTCTTGTTCCCTTTTCTAGGTCCAATTTACCAGGCCTTTCCCATTAGAGTAGTAAGATTCGCTTTGAGATTAGTTTTTGTCTCTTCTAATTATTATGAAGATTCGTAGCTAGGTTTAATTATCTAATAGCGGATATTTCAGCCCTATTTATAAAAAAAATGGCTTAAAAGCCAAGTTTGAGGCTTTAAAGGGTGTTTAGTTCAGCATAATTTATTTTAAGTTTCCAATACATTGATGTAAAATGTTTGATGATTCAAGGACAACACTAAATAAAAATACCTTTTATGATAAAAAGAATTACAAAAAAAGGCCGGTATAGCCTGTAACTTTTCTGTTTGTTGTTGAGTGTTGACCGACTAAACCTTTAAAGTGACAAATCACTCTGCGTCACTTTTCTTTTCCTGCAACCCGTCACTCTCAATCTCTCACTCATGCGTGCGTCAAGCACTTTAAATAATTTTTTGTCTCTTTTATTTTGGGATTGGGTTCAATTTTGGGATTCAATTTTAGTTGGAACAGAATGCACTTCAACAAAGTTCATGTGTCTGTCTTATATACAGGGCGGATCCATTTAGGGATCCCTCACCAACTATTGGTGTGGACTTCATAGATTCGGATCGAACCAAAACCGGCCCGATCTTACATTTTGGATTTGAATAAGTTCTGCACTTATATTGGTTAGATTTTGGTTCTCAATTTTTTAGAACCGTTCGGAATAATCCGGTTACTAGATTCTAAGCGACTGGGCCAATGCAAACTGTGTGCAGCCCTAATTTGAACAAATGCAATAGCAAAATAGGACAAATTAATCAGGAAGTGCCATGAAAAAAAAATAGAAACTACCTGGTTTGATTTTATTAAATTACAATAGGCAATTTAATCCGGAAGTGGCTTGAAAATCTCGCTTTTTTAGAAGATTCAAGCCCTCTATATTAAAATACTGATGTAGGAAAATCTTTATGAATTATCGTCTTAATACAACAACCCGACAATTTATCATGTGACTCATAGACGATTTTCATGTGTAATTTTTTAAGAGCATCTCCGACCAAAATTTCCTTTAAAACTCTATTTGAGGGTATCAAAATTAAAATTTCACATTCAAAAAGTGAATTTAAAGTGTTGTTCAAACATCTCTTTATCTCTATTTTTCATTTTCATTTCAAATTTTATCTCACTTTTACTCTAACGATTGTGTAATTATGTTAATTTGAATACTTCTCTTTTATATATTCACAAGCAGCTTTCGAGGATCTTCCCTTTTCGTTACCCATACTCCAAATATAGAGTATCAAATTCCATCCTTTCAATTAGAGAGACAAAAAATGGATTGGACTCCATTTTTCCTCCAAAATAAATAAATGAAGCCAAATCCTAAATATGAAGAATATAGAGTATGGATTGGGATACTCCAAAGCCGCCCCCAAGGAGACGTTAAGTCGATGTGACTTTTTTTTTTTTTTAACTGATTAAGTCGATGTGACTAAACGCGCAAAGAAAATAAGGCCGGACAGACGTCAACCCTTTTGGCTTGTAAAAACAGACCACTAACAGCAAGACTTAAGTCCAAGTCTATCTTGGGGTCATGTAGTAAGTTAACAGCAAGACTTAAGTCCAAGTCTATCTTGGGGTCATGTAGTAAGTTAACAGCAAGACTTAAAAGTCCAAGTCTATCTTGGGGACAGCAAGACTTAAAAGTCCAAGTCTATCTTGGGGACAGCAAGTAAGTTAACAGCAAGACTTAAAAGTCCAAGTCTATTTTTGGGGCATGTAGTAAGTTAACTACATGAGTGTACTGAGTCTCATTTGACCGTCTATCTTGTTACTGACGATTCGGATTTAATTCGAACTTCAAATGATCCGAACCGTTTATTGTTTAGTTTCAAATTCGAGTGTTCATTATCAAGATGGACGGCCGGATGAACTCACTACACTCCAGTAATAAGCCCCCTCACTCGCTACTGCTACAGGCCTCACTAATTCGCTTTTCTAGATCCAATTTGCCGGGCATGGGAAAACTACTCCCGGATTGTGTGGGTTTCTCGTGCCTTTCCCATTGGAGTAGTAAGATTCTCTTTGAGATTAGTTTTTGTCTCTTCTAATTATTAATTATTATGAAGATTTGTAGCTAGTTTTAATTTTCTTTACTGGGGAAAAAATATTAACTTACCAAATCAAGATACATTATGTAGCTAGTTTTAATTTTCTTTACCATTTTTGCCACATAATTAGCGTCTACTAATATGTTGGGAGATTTGACGTTTCTGTGAATGATTGGAATGGAAGCGGCAGAGAGTGAAGATAGGAAAGTGGTGCACCAGCTGCTTCTAAGGCTATTTCAATCGATGCTCCAATGTTAACTAGGATGATATGTTATGAATATGGTGGTATAGCGTGCTATTGGTACGTATTCAAAGACAAGCTTAGGAACATTTGATTCGAAACAACACCCCAAGACCTTCTCAACATTCCTATGGTTAACTTGTGTTAGGATCAACAACTCATTCATGAACTGCTCAACTTGATTCTCATCCATTACTTTGCACTTCTTGATGGCAACTACACGTTGTTTAGGTAATTAACTCGTAGACCACACCATAACAACCGCAGCTAAGTACATCATATGGCTTGCTGCTGCTACTTTACTTTGCCGTGCTGAAATCCAGTTAGCTCTTAACATTTGGCTTGTTGTTGCTGTTTCATTTTGCTGCTGCTGCTGCTGCACTATTTGCTGTTCCTAAGTTCCAGATTCAATGGGCACTCACTACTACTCTCTCGTTGGTGATTTTATGATTCAATGGGCACTCACTACTACTCTCTCGTTGGTTATTTTAAACCAACTAGGAAAGGAAGTTAATTACCTCTTGGTTTGAGGACCAATATTTAAGTCCCCTAAAGTTTATAAATTACTATTTGATTTACATTGCAATTTAACTTAATTGACTAGAATAACTCTAAACTTGGTGACTATGGTTTGGATATCTTGGAATTTCATATGCTGCCGCTCCTTTAGTTGCTTGTACTTTGGTTCTGCTAGAGATGCTCCAACATTTACTTGTATGTTCGTTCTGCTGGAGATTCATATCTATGGTGTGGTTCTTCCAGAGGTTATTCTGGAATTTCTCTGGATGATGCATTCCCATGTTTGGGTACTTCTGGAGTTTCTTATGCAGTGAAGAGGATACATCAGCTCTTATGCCGCTTTATTTTTCTTTTATTGGTTTAGGGTGTTTTGTGCTTCTAGTTGCATTTGTATGGATATTTTGATCTAAGGATATTTTGATGGGACATTTACCATCAGGTCACCTTTGGATTCTATAATTACCATAAGGTCAAGCTCAACTCTGAAAAATTCTCATCAACTCCCCAACCCGTATAAAAATGCCTAAATCATAGAGTACCCTATGAAAGTGCCTAAAATCTTCGGGTACCCTATGAAAGTGCCTAAACCACTAAACCCTATAGTAGAAAAGTGCACCTTAAACCTAAACTCTAGGGTACCCTACTACGACTAGGGTACCCTATGAAAGTGCCTAAAATCATAGGGTACCCTACAACTAGGGTATCCAATGAAAGTGCCTAAAATCCTAAGGTACCCTATGAAAGTGCCTAAAATCCTAGGGCATCCTACGACTAGGGTACCCTATGAAAGTGCCTAAAATCCTAGGGTACTCTATGAAAGTGTCTAAACCACTAAAACTCTATAATAGGAAAGTGCACCCTAAACCTAAACTCTAGGGTACCCCTATGACTAAGGTACCCTACGAATAGGGTACCCTATGAAAGTGCCTAAAATCCTAGGGTACTCTATGAAAGTGCCTAAACCACTAAAACCCTATAATAGGAAAGTGCACCCTAAACCTAAACTCCAAAAAAGAGTGACTTACCTTAGTGGTAATTAAAAAAAATGATTTACCTTATTGGTAATTAGACATCTCTTTTCTTGACCTATAGGTAATAATCCCTATTTTGATATGTGGCTGTTTTGGCTTGGCTGATTGACCTCTTGCCAACCATGCTTAGGGCTTTCTGGCATATGATTGTCGAGAGGGTTGGGTGCCAATCTAGTTGGGATGTTTCCCTCCCGTTGTGATGCCTTTCTCTATTGTATCTGTTTTTTATGGATCAATAAAGTTTCTTTTTGCCATGCAAAAAAAAAAAAACTTAGGAACTATTTTTAGGGAGCCCATTACTACAATAAGGAAAGGGGAAATGAAATCCGCATGTAATGAAGGCCCGTCAAAACATGATATCGTTGATTTGGAGATTTCACATAGAATTGTGGTAGTAAACAAAATCGGATTCTTTTCAAAAAAATAAAAAAAGAATAAAATCGGATTACAATTGAATTTAAAAAAAAAAAGCGAGAAAGACCTTCATGCAAGGGAAAAAGGTTTCACGTAGAGAAAAACTAAAACAAATTTAAAAAAGAAAAAATACTTCCTAGGGCCACCACCCAAGGGCGGAGGGAGAGTAGGGCTGGGGTGGGCCTTTGCCATCCCACACTTTTTACAAAACAAAAAATTCATCAGTTAAGATCTCCCAAGTTTCAGTGGATGATTTTCCAATCTCTCAATGGATGATTTCCGAAATCATAGATGATTTCTGAGATTTGAGAACACGTCGGCTTGCATTTTAATAGATTGTTAACCTACTTTTGTTCTATTTTAATGGATGATCAATCTTGGAAAATGTATTTTAGCTTTTTCTGTGACTATATATGGAATGCAAAAATATTGATAGTTGTTTATTTACTTATTTGTTCATAATGAATAAACAGATATTTGATGATGAATATTTTTCTGCTATAACTTGGTCCCCTATGACCCTTAATACTGATTCTGCCACTGTTACTAGTGTATCCTGTACCTCTGCTTTGCGAAGTATGTAGACTCATTTGATATCTCTTTAGCTACGTTCTCCAGTCATATCTGAGACCAGATTCGAAACACACGGTGATGAAAAATAGTGATGAACTGATGGTTAAGGACAAAAGACCGAAAGTCTACGATCCGGATGACTATCACTCACTATAACTATCGGCATCGTTACCTCTGCTTGGTCTCTTGACTTTGGAGTCTTTGTGGCTCCCTCCTCTCATTATCATCTCACATAGAGACATAGAGCTCACTGTGTTCGTGTTTGTTGGTTTAGATTCTAATCAGCATAACGTAGTTAGGTAATCAATTATGTCACTAGAACTGACACATGAGTTCACACCAAGGTTCTGAATCTCGTACCGGACAGGGTACCGGTTTTGTTACTGGTACGGTACGGTACCGGTACCGGGCGAGTACCGGTACCGTTTCGAATTTAGCGGTACTACATGTATATACATATATAAAAATCAAAATTTTTACTCGTATCACCCAATTTTATTTTTTTTTTAGTAAATTATATCATCCAATTCTCCAGAAAAACTACACTTTTATTATATAAACTCCATTCTATTTAAAATTATAATTTACTAACTCCAATAATAAGCAAATGGTGAGAGTACCAAATCTTCAGTCAATGCCACGTCCACAAAACCAACACAACCATTTGAAATGAAAAGTGGAAAACAGAAAAAGGGTAATATGGTGATTGTCAACTTAGGGTTTCATAAACCTTTATCCTCTTGCTTTCCAATTGCCTTTTTACTGCCTCCTCTGCCTCTCTCTCTAAGAAATTGGAGACCATTTTCCGACCATTTTTCAGTGGTGAGAGTACCAAACTTTGGGTTTCATATACCTTCAACCTTTTTCGATCTTCTTCTACTCCTTTTTTACCTACAACTGTACAGGAGACCATTTTTTATTTTTCAGGTTTTAGAAACGATTTATTTGATTTGCTAAGTTTGATTTTCCACTTGATTTAGTGCACTTCACGCACTCATTCATCCGTCACTGCCAAATAGGTCGCCGGGACAACTCAGACGACGGTCGCCGGAGACAAGACAAGGCCGCTGGAGATCTGCCGGACATGTCTTTTCTCCCAACCTCTTTCTTTTTTTTGGGGATCTTGGACTTTCTGCCGTCTGCAATTTCTCGGACGAAATTGCCGGTAAATGAGTACCGGCCGGTATTGTCCGGATTGACCGGAACAGACCAGAAAGGTCCGGAATATAAGACGGAACGGAATTAGATGGTCAGGTTACCGGAATATCATAAATCCGGTACGTACCGGCCGGTACGGTACGAGATTCACAACCTTGGTTCACACTTCTTTCCAAAACTAAAAACATAAAATAGATGTAAATGGAATCTCTTTCCAAATCATTGAGACAGACAAAAAACTTTTCTATTCCTTAAACTCCATCTTATAAAATACTTCAAATACAGGGCCGATTTTTTTATTTTTATTTTTCCACGCTAATTTAAGGAATTGAGATAAAAAAAAAAAAAAAAACTAGGGATAAAAATAGGGAAAATGACCAATACATGGTCTTTTCTCAAACAAATGCCAAATAGGTGGTCATGGTTTGTGAAATACCAAAACCATGGGAAGGAAAAAAAAAATGACCAATACATGGTAAATGAAAGGTGAAGTACCCATATTACCCCCCTTATAATTTCCCCCCAAAAAACCCAACTTTACGTCAAAACCCTGAGTCTGCTCCCCTCCTCCCCCATTACGCGATCTCTCTCGGCTCCATTCGTCTCTCTCTGTGGCTCTCTCTCTCTCTCTCTCTCTCTCTCTCTCTCTCTCTCTCTCTTCCCGTCACTCTTGAAAGCAGCAGCAATCGATCGTCAACAATCGATTTCGCACGAAGTGTAGCCGTGATCTGGAACGAGTGATTTTGTACAGCTATGTGAAAGGTAATCCCCCTCTTGTTTTATTCGGTGAATGTTGAGGTTTTTCGTATTGTATGCCACAAAAAGTAAATAGGTTTACTTATTCTGTGCACGCATATATACGATTGTATATTTTTGCAGCTTCTTGGAAGGATTATACATAGTTCGCGGGGTCAGATTTTTGTCGATAGAGCAACCTTTGATTTATGTGAAAGATCTGATTAGAAATTTGAATGTGGGAAATAGTTTTTGCGTTGGGGTCAGCTGGCTTAATATTCCTGGAATGCTTAGACTAGGATATTTTGACCCCAACTGGTTTCCAAATTTGTGGCACCATTAATTACACTGTTGTCGTTCTCTTATAAATCCTACTGGACTATTCCTGGTGTTTTAGGATTGATGGATATCAAAAAATAAGGGATTTGAGATAAAAGTTACATTTTTTCATTTCTCTGAGGTTGTAGGATTATTCCTGGTGTTTTAATTGTTGGGGCTCTCAAGGCTATCCCTTGGCACTTTCTCAACAATGGCCGGCATTATAAATTAGGTATGCAAACGAACCACTCTGCTCGCGAGTAGCTCGTGGCTCGGCTCTAATAAAGCTTTTGATTCGATTATGGAATCCATATGTGGAAACGATATTGTGACCTATTTTCATTCAGAAATTCATGTCAGGCCCTTCCATCTTAAATCCACGCATCCGAACGCAATGAAATGTGAAAAAAAGTGCACAGAGTATATGTAAATTCCTCTTGCTGTTCATTTTCTAGGTAAAAAGCAAGTATTACTCCCTCCGTCCCTATTTAAGTGATGATATTACTATTCCAGCTGGATTCGAAAGTTGTTTATAATTTTCAATCTATATTACATAAAATATGCAATATGGATCTTGTTTTATAGAAATCAATGAGTTCTAAAATACAATATTTTCAAAAGTACATAATATATTATAGATTGAAAGTTATAGACAATTTAAAAATAAAGTCAAAAAGTGAAAGTGGTCACTTAAAAAGGGACGGAGGGAGTATTGATTAAGAAGAGTACTGAAGGCTTTTTTTTATTATAAAACCTGTGTGGCATGTAAATATTGGTATTAGAGTTGATCAAGGTATCAATAAATTAGAGGAAACATTTTTTAAAGCTTGCTTAATGGGATTGATGCCAAAGTTGTCTTTCAAGCTTGTCTTTTTGTCCAATTACAGGTTATTATAGTGTTGTTGAAGCCTGGGTTATGAAAGCTGATGAAGCTTTCTAAATGGGTTGTTCATATCAGGGCAAAAATTGGTAGATTAAACAAGCATAATATCTGTTCACGTCCTCAATTCTATAGATAATTAACCTCTTTCTTTTAGGGCCTTTTAAGCCGTTAGCCGTGAAAGGACCAAGTTACAGGAGCTTGACTTGTATTTCGGTTGCTAAAAGCTCATTTGAGATTGGCTCGTTATGTGACCGAGCTTGCACATATTATGAAGCTAGGTATATAAACTTGACATGCTAAGGTAATTGTACCTTGAATTAAAGACCAAGCCACTCCTGTGATTGGCTTGATTGAGAGAGAGAGGAATATTGATCGCATTCTGAAAGGTAATCCCCCCTGTTGAGTTTGTACATAGATCTAAATGGAAGGCCAGTTCTCAAATATGTAGAACATTTATTAATTTGACTTTATCTTTGAAATATTTATGGAACGATCTCAGTTCACGAGCCTATCAAGCAAAACACTCATATGCTCAGAATTTGACTTGAATTTATATATAAAGAAACAACAAAAGTGAATGAGCTTGGCTTATAGATTGTTTAAATGAGCAAGGGCTATTACATACTTCTTTAAGCATGACCACATGACCATATGCTAAAGGAATTTAATGCTACTGCCATATCCCTTCATTCAAAGGTAAATTCTCTGCCATATCCCTTCCCTTTTTAATAGATAAAGCTCAATCAGCCTTTGTGAAAGCGAGATCAATAGCCGATAACATCTTACTTATGGAGGAATTGGTTAGAGGATACCATAAGGATCATGGGACTCCCAGATGTTCCAAAACTACCTCAAACTTAAAAGTGAGTGTTTTGTTGATCTTCTATTCTTCAATTTGTTTGGAGATGGTGAGAGTCATGTAATGTTTGTTTGATTTTGGCGTATGTTATTTAGATGAAGGGTGAGATTCTATGGGGCTTCAAATCAATTCCGTAGGGGTAGATCCTAAGTTATAATCCGGGATTATGATTGAAAAAAGTAAAGATTCTACAAACTTGGAAGAGGAATTGGCGAATTGGCGATGAAAGGTAGCAAAGTTGGGAAGTCACTCTCATAAGATTCAATTCCCATAATTGATGCTCTGTTTGTCTAATCTTCCAGGATTCGATGTGCAGTTGTAAAATGACCAAGTTTGGTGTTCATATTAAGCCAAGATCTATTCTGATTGGGACTTTTTCCTAATGTCCTTGATCATTTTTTTTTTTGGGCAGCAGCACTTGCACTGAGATGGAGATGAATTCAACGAAGGGCTAACCATTTGCTTTTCTCATTGAATCTAGAAAGTGAGCATCTTGTTTGAATTTGAACCACAAAGTTTTTATTCCTGAATCTGTTGTTTTTTGGCAGTGTTTCACAGCTTTTTGCTTTAGGTGTATTATTGGTACATAGTAGCTTCCATTTTACTTCTTCCATGCTTTTGGGGCATCTTTACCTTTGCTGAAATGTTGGTTTCGAGAGATACTTGCTGCGGATATGTCTCATTTTTGTTTCTAGTTTGTTGGTCAAATATTGTTGGTCCGTTCAGTTTTATTGTTAGGTTCGGATTAAAAAGGTAGTTTCTCTTTCATCCGTGTCTATTTGCGCGTTGCGATGTGGTTTACACTAGGTTTGTTATCTTAATGGCTCTAACAAGAGTTGTTGCATTATATACATTGACTTCGAAGTGCTCAAATAAATATGTTCAGTTGGTATCGTGCACATCTAGCTTGGATACTCGTGTTGCATCATCTATGTTTTTTTGCCCTTTTTTGTTTCCGTTAAGTTTTGCACAACCCAGAATAACATTTGTTGAACATGTACTCATAAGTCATTGCTTTCTGAACACCTATGGAAATTGGTTTGCGGTATAGTATTGTCTTCCTCTTAGGCTCTTCATGTCTTAAAAGTTTGTAGTGCTTGTCACACGGTTTATACTTGCATTGGCTACTTTGTTCTACTGATATCATATTCCAGGTTGAGGGTGGCACTGGCTGCATTAAATTGAGGGTCCCTTAAATTCATCGTCTGTACATCCACAGAAATTAGTTTTAGTTGGAAGGTATGTATTTTTTAAAGCATCTTGAGTGATATACTTGCTTTATGAGGAACTTCTATTGGATTGATTGTTTTCCATGTAATTTGTTAGCATGCATCCAACATGGTATTTTTAGATTTTTAGATCGATGCTTATCTGAGAGTGCGAAAGAGTGGTCATGGTTTGGGACATCTCAATTTCACTAGAAAATGGATGAAATTGAGATGTCCCTATTAGCAATTTCTAATTAGTTCGTCCTCAATTTAGTAGATAGAGTTGTTCCCAATGTGGTTCCCACTTCATCAGATGACTGTGAAGAACTTGTATGGAGCTTTTTCCGTTCATGATTGCATTGGAAATCCCCTTGTGGGTCTAAGTGGAATATATGTTACCCTGCTATCTCCATACCACAGTTAAGTTATTTATGCTTGAGCAAAAGTAGAAGAAACTACAAGGCTGTACTTTTTGTGAGGGCCTAAGCCCTATGGTAGCAATCCCTATAGGGAGTGACGAAAGTAAATAAATAGATTGTTGACCTCCCCTGAGATTTGCCGATATCCGTAAGAGTAGTCATTTGTTCCAGCCACTTGAGGTAGACCAACCAAGTCCAAATGTCCGGTGGAGGTCCCACACGGTCATTAATTTACATAGTTGTCATCTTATTTTTGTCCTAGTGTGCTAATGTAATTGCCTATTTTTGTGTTTTCAATATACATTATCATAATCGAACAAATAGAATGCGCATATGATCCTTATCTTCACATTTTTTTTATTGTTTCTTGATTTGATTGTAGGGAATATGGTGCAAAGCAAGATGACTGCACGCAAATCTACTTTACCAATTGAAGACTTGGATGATGTTCCCACCAAGCATCCAGCCTATGGACATAATATTTTCGTGTATTTACCTTCCATATGTGTAGTTGAAAAAATATGGATTGTTGTTATGGAGGATTATAAATCTCGTCGAAATTTCATATTCCCCCGGCTGACTTGCTATTCCTTAACTTTTTGCAGAGCCGATTTTATTAGGGGCCTACGTTTAGGTCTCGGAGAAGGGTCGCGCGGATTCATTGGACATGTCCGCAAATCGGAGGTACATGTATTGGTCATATTGTTGTCATTACATCAAACTTTTATTTTACGTCCATTAACTGCATCTATTATTTCCTTGTACTAGGCTATTGAACAAGCTGGAATTGTGTGGAACAAAGATAAACCACCTACGTGCTATGATTGGAAAGCCATGTATGAAAAAAAAATATTTCGATAGAAAAGCAGCCCGTGGAGAAGTTTCTGGCACTCGGAAGAGGAAGAGTGGTGATAAAGTGCAGGTACATGTAAATCCATTTTTGTGTCATTTCACATAAGGAAATTTGAAATGGGGGACATGAGGCATCAAAGTGGAAGCAAGGAATGTATATATAACCATTAACCATTATGTATTTTTCTTCACTTACAGAATTGGGCTTCCATTCGCACTCGTTGTACCCCGAAGCAACTTGTGGATTTGAACAAGGCGTTAAGTGAAGAGCGAAGGGATGCATTGGTGAAAAGAAATCCATTTCATAATCTCCTTCAACTCAATTGTGATTGGCTAAATAGGGAGTTTTGTGTAAAATTGGTGGAGCGGTTTAACATGAAGACCCGCAATCTTGAATTTCGGGATGGGAGAGTTTGCCCCATAAGAAAGGAAGATTTCGAATGGGTTTTAGGGATGCCTAGTGGAAGCAGACGCGTACCAACAGGATGTGGGGAGAAACATAGAGTAGCCATTGAGAAGTTGTTTACAATGGAGAATGACGAAGGGTTTAAGGAAGCTTATAAGGGCTTGAGCTTTGCCCAGTTGAAAAAAGTCATCCTACAACAAGATTCATCCGGTAATCAATTTCAAAGGGCGTACATGCTATTTGCATTGGGCTCCTTCTTGTGCCCCACAACCAAGGATGCTATCGGGCCTGTGTTGTTTCCTGCCGTCACATGTGCGAAGATGGCCAAAATCAAGACATACAAGTGGCCGGCTTTCATTATGGAGTGGTTGGTAAACCAAATCAAGAGTTTCAAGGACCGAGCATCCAAGCAGCATCGTCCCTTACATGGCCAAAGTGTTGGCGGATGTTTGTTCCTTTTAATGGTACGTTGAACACCATTATGTGATTGACTTTTGCCTCTTTTTTATGTACTTGACTTATTTTCTAACATGTCGGTATATAAATTGTGCAGATAATATACTTTGACCGATTCCCGATGGATGTTATGAGCGGCAAGCTTAGTGTCGAACATCAGCTTCCCATTGCATTATGGACGAGGGATTTGATAGCAAAGCGCATAAGGATGGAGCCGGAGGACATCCCACCTAAGGAGGCTGTGTTGGCTGACTTTTCTCCTCACAACATGAAAAATCCGGTGATTTTTTATGTTCTTGTACTTGTATACCCAAAATTTGATCATTTCATATCACATGCTGACCTATTATTAATTTACACTTGCAGGCCTATATTCAACAGTACCATAATTATATATATCAGTTTATTGAAAATGCGGACAACTTGCGTGCCATGGATGCTGCACACTCTCTGGCTTTGGAAACGGACAAAAAGGGAGAAGAAGATGGACAAGGAGGACGAAATGGGGAAGAATATGAGCGAGAGAGAGAGAAAAGAAGATGACGACATGGAGGAAGAAGAAGAAAGAGATAGAATACAGGACGAGGACAAGGAGGAAGAAGACAGAGAGAGAAAAGAAGATGACGACATTATTATGGAAGAAGAAGAAGAAGAAGAAGAAGAAGAAGAATCTTACAAATCTGAAGATTCAGAAGAAGAAGATTCTCATTCTAAAGAAGATTCTGAAGAAGATGAAGAAGAGGAGAGACAAGAAGAACAACAAAAAGAAGAAGTAGAAGAAGAGAGAGAGAAAGACAAACAAGAAGACAAAGAGACCCCAGAGAAAGAAAAAGAACATAAAGAAGAAGATGAACAACAAGAAGAAGGGAGGGAATATGTTGGCCATGAAGGCAACGAATGGGAAACCCCCATTTGTAAACTTATTCAGAATGTGGTTGGCGATACACCCACCACCAAGGAAACAAAGGATGTGTCTACTCAACCAACTCAGAGACGAGGGAATCGTCCGATAAAACAGAGTAAATCTACTCGACATCCGTATGTTGCACAACCAGCTTTTTAAGGTACAGAAGATGACGAAGGACAAGAAGAACATATTGGATTATCTTCTCTGGAGACCGACCAAAGCCATGAAAGAGTAAGGATTCTATTCATTTTGCTGATAATGTTTTTATGCATCTCATCAAATTACCTCATGTTGAATCTTAATATGCAACTGATATGGCTTGTGAGGTCCTGTTACTATATTCAAATTATTGTGTAACATCCGTTGCTCACAAGTTATTTCATACATTTGTTGTAGTGAGGTGTGTATCCAAATGAAGTCAATGAAATGGCCTTTGACTTTCACCAATGCTTATGAGTCATTCCGCTAGAAGGGACTTGTGTCGAACATGGTAATTACTTTCCTCCTTGTCATCATTATGTTATATTCCTATATTACCAAGCAAAAGTTATTGAATGTCTATGACTTCATCAATCATTCCATTATCCATGCAGGTTCTTGATTCAGTGAGGGATTGGCTCATGCTAAAGGAAATGAAGGAGGTAGAGAAAGGAAAGTCACATCCGAGGCGTCACATTTTCCCGTCGCATTTTGCGGTACGGTCTCACTACCAATAGGTGCATTAGATTTTTCTTTCCTCTCGCACTATGATGTGAACTTATAAAATTTTCCACTTCTTTTGCAGAAGAATCTACTTGGACCTACTCGGAAAAACAGCAGGTTTCCCAATGTCTTGAGGGAGCAGGTTGATACTAAGAAAGTTGGGTACGACGTGGCCAAATGTGACCAGGTACGTTAATTTCCACTTACATTGCTACCATAAGATACTTTCGTTATGCAACTTATGCATCATCGGCCGATGTCCTTTATCTTGCAGCTTTTACTACCACTGCTTGTTGGAACAGATCCTGGTCATTGGTTTTGTATAGCCATATCCCTTGTGGATGTTCGTGTTGATGTTTTAGACTCACTGAAGCCAAATGACTTACTCGATCGATTCTCCAAAGTCAAGACAATTGTAATATTTCCTTCATTTAATGTCAACAAATTTATTTTAAGTATCCGATAACAACTTTTGTTACTAATTACATGTATGTCTTTTTTATATGCCTCGCAGCGGGATAACTTGTTCCGACTATTGGAAGCTTGTGACATAAAGGTCACCCATAGTTGTGACGAGTATGCAATTGAGTTTGTACCTGTTCCAAAGCAAGATAACTGGTGAGTGTCCAAAACATGAAGGAACATAAATTTTGAACCATTGTTTGTCCCCAAAACCATGTTTATGACTCAGCATCGGCACCTATTTTGTATCTTTAATTATATGTTTGCTTCCTCTTCTTTTAGCCAAGATTGTGGCATACATGTCATAAAATATATGGAGTTGTGGAAGGGTCGAAGCAGCTCTTCGCAGATGGATTGTCATTTTGTCGATAATGCTCGCAGCTGGATTTTGTACACCATCTTCACATATGAGAGAAACCAAAGACGAGATCCAGTAATAAAAGCAATCAACAGTCGATCATAACTTTTAACTCGTACATATGCTCTTTTTACTGAAACTTGACGCATGTCGTACTTAATAGAAGAATAAAGAATTGTGACAAATGTCTCTGCCATTGACCTTAATCTAGAGGGGAAGATACTATAGTAGTATAGTGGGAAAATATGTATTTTGTTCTTTGTACCTTCTGGCAGTACTTAGGTTTCAAAGGAATCACACCTTTTTTATGTTTGGAGTGGCCTATTGGTATAGCCATATGGGCCTTAGCATATGTATTTTGGATAGTGAATCTTTGATGTTTCAATGGTACTCGTAGTATCATCACACTTCCCTTGGTTAATATTAAAGATTGTAGGCCTCATGTTGGACAAGCATTTTTTCATCGTCTATGTCTCTACGACATCCGACAATCTTTAATATAATATTTGGTTAATGGGAAGCTTTTGGTGCTTTAATGTGTTGGTTGCAATTTGAAGTTTGTGTGTGTGTGACCTACTCAAATGTGGGTGTCCTGTGATAGTTGTACCCCAATCCTTCTTTGTTTAGAGAGGAGAGAAAATGGAAAGTTTTAGCCCCATCCTCAGATCTAGCGGGTAAAGAGAGTGGGAGGCTAGAATGTGAGGATGAGTCTTTTAGCTGCTATTGTCCTCAGTTTTATACTGTTGTTGTGGGATGTTGTGCCATTACAGTTAGGATTTCATAATTCATGATTATGCTCACGTGCCTTAGCCCAGATATATTTGCTTTGATGTTATCGTTGACTGCCATGATTGGGCAGAGCTGGTAAAATTAGTTTGGCAGTTAGACGTTTAGATGTTCTTAATTCTGCCATCTATTGCTGTTGTTTGCCATTTTGTCTTTGCTACGTTCAAGTTGTTGCTATTGTGTTTACTGAAATCATGTGAACTGCTGTAATTTGAGCGGAGTTGCAGTCATTAAGCCTTCCATTGTAGTGGTGTGTGAGCTACTTCGGATGATTCATCTATATGGTCCCATTTCCTTGAATCTGCCATACACCCACGTTTCCCCTATTGTTGCTGCTGTTTTTAGTGCTGCTGCTGTGAATTTGCCATGCCCGGTTGATGCTGTGACCAAGACAGCCATGCCCGTTTGTTAACACTACAGTACTTACTACTGTTACCCGTGCATAATATTGTTAACAATACAGACTTTGTCTCTGCCACCGACCTTGAAAACCTTGGATGCTCTTTGCAATCTAAATTCCTTGTTTTGTGTCTCCTTCATTTTCCCATTCTTCATGTGTAAAATTGCATGTCTTTTTGTATTTCACACTAAATATTTGAAGTTACTGTCATGCAGATGGATAGTGCACCTTTTTGTATAGCCATGGAGGTGGGCATTTTGCAAAAAGCAAGTACCTGCAAGTACCTGTGTATAGTTGACCTTCTACGTATAGATAGCAAACACATAGGGAAGGCCTAATAGTTTGGTGTATTTTTTGATGGGGACATGAGTAATATATGTAACTACTGAAAAATGATATTCTGAATGTGCTCAATGTGATTATCTATGGGGACCCTATAACTTGATTCAGCCTTGCTATACTATGCTCTGATGAATGGAACCATCATCTTGCCACTCCTATGTACAACTTTAATCTGGTTTTGCTGTTTATTGTTGTAACGAAGTCTTATTTACCAGCTCATTGTGACTTGTGAGACATATCTTCTGATGTTGTTTGTCATGATTTCGTTGTCATTTATTTGGTACAGTAATTTAGAACTATGGACACATGTTCAATTATGATAAAGTGTCTCAGGTACCGATGGGCAAGTTTATCTGTTTTAGTTGTGTAAAATGACATGATTCTTAATTTGGAGAACTTCTTGTGAGTTCATTTACTTGGCTGGGTTGCTCTAGATTCTGCTTGATTGAGTTATTTGTCTGGGCTCATGATCAAGTTATATAGGAGTAGCTTCTTTTTGAAGTGACCGTTGACCATCAATCTTTGGTATTTGATTTCTGCATGTGTATACCTTTGCACTCTTTTTATAACATGAAAAAAAATTTATTGTCACTGACACTGAAAAACTTGCTCCGAGCAAGAACAAAACTTGCTCTTTATATAACCTTGACTTGCACTGTGTACGAAACCACAAGCACCCGACTTTTCTTCCCAGAAGTTTTATTTCTCATTTCCTTACCTTTTTATATGGCATGAACCATGCCAACAAGTTCATCCGTTCCGCGTTCCATTGTCCATTGTCTAGGGAGTGACCGTTGCACTCTTTCTATAACATGAAAAATAATGTACTGTCACTGACACTGAAAAACTTGCTCCGACCAAGAAGAAAACTTGCTCTTTATATAACCTTGACTTGCACTGTGTACGAAACCACAAGCACCCGACTGTTCTTCCCAAAAGTTTTATTTCTCATTTCCTTACCTTTTTATATGGCATGAACCATGCCAACAAGTTCATCCGTTTCGCGTTCCATTGTCCATTGTCAGGGGAGTAACCGTTGCACTCTTTCTATAACATGAAAAACAATGTACTGTCACTGACACTGAAAACTTGCTCCGACCAAGAACAAAACTTGCTCTTTTTATAACCTTGACTTGCACTGTGTACGAAACCACAAGCACCCGACTGTTCTTCCCAGAAGTTTTATTTCTCATTTCCTTACCTTTTTATATGGCATGAACCATGCCAACAAGTTCATCCGTTCCGCGTTTCATTGTCCATTGTCAGGGTAGTGACCTTGCCACTCTTTCTATAACATGAAAACAATGTACCATGATTGACACTGAAAAACTTGCTCCGAGCAAGAACAAAACTTGCTCTTTATATAATATTAACATGCACTGTTTATAAATAAACAAGCATGAGACTGTTCTTCCCTTAAAATATAATTAATATAACCAGCACATTTCATTTAAAATAAATAAGATTCACGAAATGACCAAGACATTCGTAAGTGAAACAACATAAACAGTACAAGTACTACACCTTAGCTGCGAAAAATGTGACCAACTGAAACTATTAGTAGCTTGGAAAGAACATTGTTCACATTAGTCTAATACTAGAACAACCACATCATAATTAAAAGAAACCAAATACAACAAAGAAATGACAAGGCGAAGATTAAAGTAAATGCCAACTTAGGCCACAACAAGTACCCCACTCTACTTGCCCAAATGATGACAAACTCCAACTCCTCACAGTCCCGAATCCAAGGTGCGGATGTAGCCATAGTACCATCTACGGGTTACTGTAAGTTTCACCTCCTCATTCGTAAACGTGTTAATATGAACGATGTTCCCGATGCCCTTTTCGAGCAGCCATACATAGCCAGTGTGGTGACCCTCAACCTGATTTTGTCTTGTGAAGCCCAAATCCCTTAAGTATTGTCGATGACTTTCGATGCTGTCCGGGGACTCGACAACGATAATGATGTCAACCTCCACCATGCCAACCAAGGTACGAATGTCGTAGTCAATATTTGGGTGCGTACCGCCGATTAAGACAACGACCTCACAACCAAATGCATTTGTAACTGGCAAAACACTATCGTTGTTCCAACCCAAAATCCTTCGAATTTCTGATTCTCGTTCTTCTCTTGTACCCAACGGCTCCACTCGTACTTTATGCCAGCTTATCCATGTTCCGTCTTCAAGTTTCAAGGATAGGGAGAATTGTTTTACTTTGTAATCCACGTGTATGATGTGGCAAATATCAACACCTGGAATAGCCTGAAAGGCATACGCCTCTCCTGGATAAACAGTAGCATATTCAAGTGTTGGCAAAGGCATCTTAAGATAGATGTAGGTTACTTCGAAGAGTTGAAGAGGTGTTATTGAAATGTAAACAGAAAGGGCTGATGAACAAATGTGAACACCATGGATTTCAATTTATAGAAGAGAAAATGTTGCCATTGTCTTGTCAAAACAAAACTTTACGACTTGTTGCATCCTATCAGAACACATATGGCATTGTATAGTACAATAAAGAGCATTCTACAATAGACAACATGCACTACGTGTCATATGACAAGCACCACACTGTTCATATGAGATTTTCTAAAGTACCCAACCTTGGGTGATAATACAAAAACCACATCTTAATTCAAATAAACCAAAATCATAAAACCATACATTGATTGAAGTCAAACATAAATAAGTTACTTGGATTAAATCACAAAAGAAAACAGAATAATCTAAAAGGTGTCATCAGAATAATCTGATAGTTCCGGATCGGTTGCATATTCCTCATCATTCCAAATTCCTCTAATCAAGTCCTTATGATTGCGGCCATCACTTTCAACCTCCTGGACAACGTCGATAAATTTCGCCTGACGTGTAACCCGCTTCGTCATTGCATTAATCTCCACCCGGAGCCTTTCACAAACATCGTTGTGGAGACATTGCAACCTTCTTCCTTTTATCATCTGCACGAAACGCGCTTTAGGCACCTTCTGCATGTACTGCCTACACTTGGCTTCCAACTTGTTGTGCTCGACGAATAAGTTCGGCCACTCCAATAAAGTTGTCGCATCTCTGGAATAAGGTGTTTGGTTCCAGGCCAACATAAGTACAAAATCTCCGGTCGCATCATATTGCTCTTTCGGAGTGACAAATCGTCGTCGACCACGCCGATCATGAAATGATAGATCAAACTCCAATCGAGGGTAGTTGCGATGGTCTGCACGCAGATCGACGCCCACCGTTGGACTGGTCTCCGTCTTTTGCATCCTACGGATTCTATTCCCCGTCGCTGGTCCGCGGTCACCTGCCATCCCATGGAGAGGCAAATCATCGCTGGTATTGACCTTGTGGCGGGCAAGCCATGCATCCAAGGGAGAAACGGGGGGAGGACCACTATCATCAACCACCTGTCTTTCGGGTCGTACTCGAGGGGGCCGAATATTGTTCGACCAATGGGGGGGAAGACTCCAATGAACATGACTACCAACATGGCTATTCCCGGGATGACGGTCTCCCAACTCTACAAGTCTACGTCTACGAAATGGAATGCTTGATTCGGAATGATTTCCATTCGATTCATTGTGTGTACGAGAACTCTCTCCCTTTTCTAACCTTGTTTGAAAAGGAAATTTTGGATCCATTTGATAAATATTGTTTGTGTGATAAGTGGTTAAACACATATATTCATGTATAGATAAAGACAATGATGTTGCTCTCTAGTGCAAGCTTCGTCAATGCACAGTGCTTTGTACTTTATTGAAGAGTGCAAGACATGTCAATACATAGTGCAACATATACTTACATACGACACCATACTTAATTTATATACAAGAAAACATCCAATAGATGATTACTTGCAAAGTTACAACTTAAATAAATGAAAGGCAAAATGAAAATGAAACGACCCGACCAGGCCACCCGAGCTAATATGACAACCACATCTTGAATAAAAGGAACCAAATACCAGACATGGGAACTAACCTGTAATGAAATTAACATCAACTAGCCCACTATACTTGCGCAAATCGAGAGAAAGTCGAACTCATGACCCTTGACAATATAGCGTCCGGATGTATGCATCATACCATCTACGGGTTATTGTAAGTTTCACCTCCTCAATCCCAAACATATTAATATGGACAATGTACCCAATGCCCTTCTCAAGCAGCCATACATTGCCGGTGGGGTGGCCCTCAACTTGATTTTGTCTTATGAATCCCAATTCCCGTAAATACTGTTGATGAGTATCGATGCTGTCCGGGGATTCGACAACAATAATGATGTCGATGTCGACCATGCCTACCAATGTACGAATGTCATAGTCAATTTTTGGGTGCATACCGCAAAAATACACAATGACCTCACAGCTGAATGCATTGGTTACTGGCAAAACATGATCATTATTCCAACCCAAAATCCTTCAAATTTGTGAATCTCGTTGTTGTCTTGTACCTAGGGGCTCCACTCGTACTTTATGCCAACTTGGCCATAAGTCTTCTTGCATTTTCAAACAAAGGGAAAATGTTTCGACTTTGCAGTCCACATGTATGATGTGGGAAATATCCACACCGGGAATAGCATCAAATGCGTACGGCTCTCCTACATCAACGGTTGCATGTTGAACTGTTGTCAAAGGCATGTTAACATAAAAAACTATTGTACTTCTATATCGTGTTATTCAAACGTAAGTTCTGTATCATCATTGCTTCCAATTTATAGAAGTCCAAGGATTGGCATTTAAAGTACAACTTTATTTGAATTACTATTGTGCATCCTATGTAATTGTGTATTGCACTGTGTAGTACCAACAGTTGCATTCTGTATTATTGACAAAGCGCTAGCATCAGTCCAACCATTGCTGTAACTCCACAGTGATTAATTCAGAGCAGCCCCTTGCCCCATAAACTGAAAAATGCAAAATATGCTCTCTCAGGTATGATAAGTCCAACAAAATTCTCTTAGCTATATAACTCCAAAGGTCATTTGGACACAAATATGAGATTCTCTGTCCAAGCACTGTTGACTTGACCTCACACAACAATATTCTCTTAGCTATATAAGTCCAAAGGTCATTTGGACACAAATATGAGATTCTCTGTCCAAGCACTGTTGACATTACCTCACACAACAATTGGTTGTTGGGACCAATTTTGGTGCAGAGCCTTTATTATACAGTGCATCTATATATAATATAAAGTGCAGTGCACATTCACGCACACACAATTCATAGCCCGTGTCCCAAAAAATGAAAATTAAGACTATCTTAGGTATAGTAAATACAAAGGTCATTTGGACACAAATATGAGATTCTCTATCCAAGCACTGTTGACTTGACCTCACACAACAAGATTCTCTTAGCTATATAAGTCCAAAGGTCATTTGGACACAAATATGAGATTCTCTGTCCAAGCACTGTTGACATTACCTCACATAACAATTGGTTGTTGGGACCAATTTTGGTACAGAGCCTTTATTATACAGTGCATCTATATATAATATAAAGTGCAGTGCATGTTCACGCACACACAATTCATAGCCCGTGTCCCAAAAAATGAAAATTAAGACTATCTTAGGTATAGTAAATACAAAGGTCATTTGGACACAAATATGAGATTCTCTGTCCAAGCACTGTTGACTTGACCTCACACAACAAGATTCTCTTAGCTATATAAGTCCAAAGGTCATTTGGACACAAATATGAGATTCTCTGTCCAAGCACTGTTGACATTACCTCACACAACAATTGGTTGTTGGGACCAATTTTGGTGCAGAGCCTTTATTATACAGTGCAGCTATATATAATATAAAGTGCAGTGCACGTTCACGCACAGTGCACAATTCATAGCCCGTGTCCCAAAAAATGAAAATTAAGACTCTCTTAGGTATAGTTAATACAAAAGTCATTTGGACACATGAGATTCTCTGTCCAAGCACTGTTGACTTGACCTCACACAACAATTGGTTCTTGGACCGGCGTTAGTGCATAGCCTTTATTATACAGTGCAACTACATCTAATATAAAGTGCAGTGCACGTTGGTACACAGTACACATTTCATATCCCTTCCCAAAAAATGGAATTAAGACTCTTAGGCGTAGTAAATACAAAGTTCATTTGGACACTTATGAGATCCTCTGTCCAAGCACTGTTGACTTGACCTCACACAACAATTGGTTCTTGGACCGGCGTTCGTGCAGAGCCTTTATTATACAGTGCAACTACATCTAGTATAAAGTGCAATGCACGTTGATACACAGTGCCCATTTCACCTCCCACTCCATTTGCTTGTTGGAGTAAAGTCAGTGCAATGCCATTAATCTAGAGTGCATTTCAAAATAATGCTGTGCACAGTCAGCCACGGTGCAAATCCCTCCACAATTCACATTCATTATATAAGAAAAACAACCTCACGTCTTATATCTTAAGATGCCTTTGCCAACACAAGTTCATGCAAGTGTTCAACCATGAGAGCCCTACGCATTTCATCATTTGCCTAGTGTGGAAAGTTGCCATATAATACACGTCGACTACAAAGTAGAAACATTTAATGTCACTGTGGGAATGGCATCACAATTGAACCAAGGTACACATGAAGGGCATGAAGTCCGAGTCGACCCGTTGGGTACAAGGGAAGAACGAGAATCTGAAATTCGAAGGATTTTGTATTGGGATGATGATCATGTGTTGCCAGTTGCAAATGCGGCTAGGTGTGAGATTGTTTTGTATTGCTGCGGTTTGTACGGAGATATTGACTACGACATTCGTACATTGGTTGGCATGTTGAAGCAGATAAACTTCATCGTGGTTGTCGAGGCCCCGGATACCATCGATCGTCATCGAGACTACTTAAGTTCATTGGGCTTCAAAAGGTTTAACGAAGTTCAAGGCCACCCGAGCGGCAACGTATGGTTGATCGACCATGGCTTCTTGTACGATATAGAAATGATCACGAATGAGAATAATAAGGTGAAAGTGACAATAAGCGAAAGAGATTTCGACATGAAGATAAACACGTTCTTTCACATGTTCTTTCCAAACGAGTAATAGTTTAAGTTGCTAACAATATGCGCAGCAAAGGTGTAGTACTTGTAATGTTTATGTCGTAGTACATTGTTTTGCATGTTATAAAAAGCGTGCAGATGTCAGTCCACTGACAATGGAACGAGGACCGGATGGACTTGTATGCATGCCACCTAAAAACCGAAAGAAATAAGAAATAAATTTTCTGGGAATAACAGTCTGGTGCTTGTGATTTCATACACAGTGCATGTCAAAGTTATATAAAGAGTAGGTTTTGGTTTTGCTCGGAGCAAGTTTTTAAGTGTCAGTGAGAATACATTGTTTTGCATGTTATAAAAAGAGTGCAAAGGTCACTCCATTGACAATGGAGCGTGGAACGGATGGACTTGTATGCAAGGTTCACGCCATCTAAAAGCCTAAGAAAAATAAAAGTTAAAATTCAGGAAAGAATAGCCTGGTGCTTGTGGTTTCATACACAGTCGACGTCAAAGTTATATAAAGAGCAGGTTTTCTTGTTGGTCGGAGCACGTTTTTTAGTGTCAATGAGAGTACATTGTTTTGCATGTTATAAAAAGAGTGCAAAGGTCACTCCATTGACAATGGAACGTGGAACGGATGGACTTGTATGCTAGGTTCACGCCATCTAAAAAGCTAGAAAAATAAAAGTTAAAATTCAGGGAAGAACAGCCTGGTGCTTGTGGTTTCATACACAGTGCACGTCAAAGTTATATAAAGAGCATGTTTTGTTTTTGCTCGGAGCAAGTTTTTCAGTGTCAGTGAGAGTACATTGTTTTGCATGTTATAAACAAGTTTTTCAGTGTCAGTGAGAGTACATTGTTTTGCATGTTACAAAATGAGTGCAAAGGTCACTCCATTGACAATGGAACATGGAACGGATGGACTTGTATGCAAGGTTCACGCCATCTAAAAATCTAAGAAAAATACAAGTTAAAATTCAGGGAAGAACAGCCTGGTGGTAGTATTCTCACACACAGTGCATGTAATTATTATACAAAGAACAATGTATTGTGATGCAAGGAGCTATAATTTCAGTCTCAGTCAGAAAAGGTTAGGGAAACATTATAGGATAACATGCCCAAAAATGGCTTACAACAAATCCCAAATCCGAGTACAGATATTTGTAATTTGAAGAACAGTACAATAACCACTGCTTGACCGACCAGGTGACTAATAATAAGATGAATAAAGACGCGTCCCAAGTGTAGGACTCTCGACCAGTGTAGCACAATAATTTCGGAAGTACCGGAGTCGAACCACAGAGACGACAGAAGCGCTTGACTCAAAAGTGTGAAAGTTTAGTTTGAACTAGCTCTTAGGTAGCCACCCCTTGATTTTATGAGATTGGTTAACTAATTACTAAGCTAATTTAGTAAAATGCGAATTAATAAAGAGAGCACAGCTGAGGGAACCCAGCGTCCACGCCCAACCTAACCAATATTTACTCGGGCCACAATTAATCCTTTTACTGATTTTAGAATACGAGAAAGGCTTCCTAACAAATGCGCACCACCTGTCACCAGATTCCGGGCGCATTCGAATTCCGGTAATGCCTGGGTTTGTTTGTTAGAAAAGTTTCTAGTTCCCAAAATTGCTTGAAAGTTGAATTAATTCGGCCCCGAGGTGAAATATTGATTAGCCTAGACGTAGGCGCCTTCGCCCCGCAGCCGCACTCAAGGCGACTACTCACTCATGATTATCAGAGTTGCAGAAAACGAATTAAAACTAAAACTAAGCATGCTTGAACAATTGAATATGAGAACAACAGAAAACGATACCGTAAATTGCAAGGGAAAAGTTGAACTTGATTGTTAATACGCAAAACCAATTCACCAGCAGAAATTCTGGAAATAAACTTGAATATAGAACGCTGAATGAAGAACTCTGAATCCGTAGCCGAAAACTTGAAAACACAAAACCTAACGAAAATTCGTGGAACCCTAATCTGGGTTAAAACAAAAGTATTTATACCAAACCTAGTAATCCTAACGAAAACCGGAAATAATCCACGCGAATAGACCGAACGACGCCGTTACTGTGCCCGTTAACCGCTCGGTAGCGCTACCACCAAATATAGGTAGCGCTCCCGCTTTGCTATTGTGCCGCGTTGACCGTGCTCCTCGCGTTGACTGTGTCCTCTAATACGCCGGTAGCGCTAAAAAACACTCTGTTCATTTTTTGGGACCTTTTGTGCCCAATTTGAGCGCTCCAAGGAATTGGGGTAGCGCTCCCGACGGGTTTTGATCACTTCCATGCAAAATCCGCTCAACTCTAACTCTTGATCTACGTGCATGTCCTCCTAACGTCACGGAATTGCACCCACATCCCTGAATTACCTGCAAATTACGCTCAACACCCAAAAACACCACGTGCACATATTAAATGGAAAACGCAGCTCAAACGCACGTCTAACATGCCAAATCACCCTACTTAGGCGCCTGATAAGCAGGCTTTTCACGCGCTTATCACATCCCCCAACTTGAGCGTTGCTAGACCCTAGTGACGAACGAAACGAAAATGATAAAAACAACAAAACGACTCATCAAGGGATACGAGGGTTATGCAACCTGTACAAAATCAAATGAGCAATTTAAATATTCTCTCTTTACTACCCACAACTTGAACACATGCATGCCCTAGCACAAATCTAAATAATTCCACTCCTCTACAAATTTTGAAATAGAGTGCTCCCACAAGTCACAACATCACTCATACTAACCGGAACACTCCACATCCCATGTGAGGCGCCTGGCGAACAACATGGATTGAAACAGAATCACCACGTGCCAGTCAACAAAACGCCAAGATATGCAATGAAAGCTCACGAATCAAGATACCACACATGCATGATTCAATATAACACATGCATGCAGAGAGTCAAACGACGTGCATCGGGTCAACTAAGGGCTTCGTTAGGCTTGTAATAACCGCGGTTAACAAGATAAAAGGGCAACATGCAAAGGGTGACGGCCCATAGAAGCTCATGGTTAATCTTACCTGGACTGGCCGTCACCAACACAGATAAACACAAACACGAACATCACATAATAACAACTACTATCATAACATCATACTACACAAAACACCACGAATTAAGTTTGACACAACCACCGACCACACGCACGGTCGCACCACCGACATAAACAAATACCTAAAATGTCATAGTTCCCAACAATTCAAACACATGAAATAGCAAAACATAAAACTGACACCACCAATCCAACCCGTGTCCAACTCCGAGCTCAGTCCTCCTCACCAATCCCTGCATCAGAATGCTCCTCCTCCAAAGGTGCATCGCCGAAGTCATCGCTCACCTCCAAAGGTGGCCACTGTCTAGGTTGAAAAGGGCCCGGATTCTACCCAGTGACTCGCGCCTCCAGATGGAGCTGCCTATCCCTCATATCCGATTGATCCCTCATAATCTGAGCTTGTCCCCTCTTCAACTTCTGGTTGCTCCTTGCCAAACCCGTTAGGCACCCAAATATTTTCTCAAGCCAAGTCTTGGTGCTGGCACTGGGTGGCGGCGGAGTAAGCAACGATCCCCCAGTTGCTCTCAACTGGGCCCTACTGCGCTTAAGGACGGAGGAATCCATATCCCTGGGGTTCAAGGGGTCATTAACAAGGTATTTCCGAGCCAGAGCAATCTTACTCCTTAGAATCTTACTTACTAAACACGGGAAGGGCATCCTCAACGAGGTAGGAGCATCCCTGAAATCACACATCTGCCCAAATACGAACAGAGCGCAATCACAAACAGTATTTTCTTCCATGAACGCAAACATTAAATTCCCCACATATTTCTGGGGTGCACCCTCCTTACCCCTGGGATACAGATTATAACATACCACCTGGTTCATAAACCGATAATCCTGTGTGAGCCTACCGGGCCAGTGAGGGTTCCTAGTATTCCTCCTATCATCATACAAATAACCGTTCACCTCATCATCATTGAAAGCCGACTCCGGCCTAGGGTAGGTTGTGACCCTCGTAGGCCTCACATACCCCCAAGCAAGGGCTATCTCTCTGGCATCAATAAATACTGGGGTATTGCCAATTTTGGAGATAATCCGTGCCTCCGGAGTCAAAAAGGAACCCGGCTCCGGAGCAGTCATATTCTTATAAAACTCTTCAACTAACGCATTATTGTAACCGGGATTAGGTTCGAACCAGAAACTCATACCTTGATCCCGAATGGCTTGGAATGGCGGGAAGTCCTCGGGCCATAAACCATCATCTATTATATGCCTCTCGTTCTTCACCCCCCTCTGCTTAATCGAGGTTTCCCACTTCGCCTGGTTGTCTCTGTCTATCTGGTCCCGGTCCCTACGTTTGGCCCGGACCAGTTGAATCTCCTCTACTCCACTGGAAGACCCCGCTACTGCCTTCCCTCTACCAATGTGATGCCTTTTAGAAGCCATGACTTGAGGTTTCCTTGGTTTAAAAAGTTTGGGTTTTTGGGTTTTCTGATCTGGAAATTTCGGGTGGTTAGAAGAAATTTGGTTCGGGTATTATGGTAGAGGAGAGTGAGAGGAGTGTTTTTGCAAATTTTGGTGGAAATTGGTGAAGGTTTGAGGGAGTTATGGAAGGTTAAAGTTTAGGGTTTTGGGTGGTAATGGAGGTTTGGGCGGAAGAAGAAACAGAAGAATGGAGAAGAAGAAGAAAAAGTGGGGGGGAGAGAGAGAGATTCGCGTTTTTAGGCCGCAAATATTTTTTCGGGCAGAACACACTGTAGCTCTACACCGTTTTTGGTGTAGCGCTACCGAGCGGTTTTTTTTTTTTTTTCTGAATTCTATTCTCTCTCTCTTACAAATGAATTTATTGGTGGGGAAAAATTGGGTTTCTTTTTTAGTAAAAGGTTTGGGGCTTTAAGGTTCAAGGTTAGAAGTTTTTTTTCTTTTTTTTTCAAGACCATGGCATCCACAAGCAAAATTTCGAATTCCTCCTCAACCATAATGTTCCTTGATTTAGGTCTCTAACGACTTGCACAGAGTTGGACCACCACACTGACACACCATCCAAACACCGGTTTCCTAAGTTCGACACAGGAACTGACACATACTGGTTAAACATGGGATCAATGGGACACGTATAATGGTCTAATCATGCAAAAATGGCCTTGTTTCATCCCCTACACACGTCACCAACTCTCACACATGCATATAAAATATTTAACTCATGATATGCGGTACAAACGCCTACTATTTTATGCGAATGCGGAAGGTGAAGACAATGAAACATGGGATACTTTAAGGACATACTGTGCACCACGTGGAAACACCTACTCAAACTTGTTTATGGTGTGGAAACTATTCAAACGAGAATGCCAAATATATGCATGTGAACAAGTTAAACAGGCAATCAACGAGACAAGAATCTAGCATGCTCATCTAACTCATACAATCAAGCATAACAATCGTATCCCCCAGACTCAACAATTAACCAAAAATTTAACAATGACCCCTACTACTAGCAACGCTCAAAACAACACGTGTACAAAGTACACCCCTTCCCCCAACTTGAAAATTGCTCTGTCCTCAGAGCATGAAGACAAAACATAAAAATAGAATAACCAGGGAAAGAGATGAACCGACGGATGGCAGCCAACCATCACGACCCCGGCCGATGTATGGGGAATTTGCCACCATTGTCGCTGGTCGTCATCAGAACCGCTCCCAGGATCTATGCCTGCAAAAGACGCAAGAACCAACTACCAACTAGGCAACAAATGATGTCAGTATTGCCCGCATTTGAATGCCGGGCCACAACAAATTAAATAAAGAAAATAATGAACACCACCACTTTCGTCACGTGAAAGGTACGGGTACTACTTTTCTCCCTAATTTCTCACTTAAATTTGTGTAGAGAAGGTCATCATAACAATCCCGGGTAAGTCATGACTCAACAGGTTAAATTACTCAAGGTTTTTCCTTAAAGCAATCAGAGCCAATCGTCTTTTATGACTATCCGAGACACGGCAATAAGATTGTTAGAAACCCAGATACACAAATTTAAGGCTAGAAATTAGGTGGCTATACCGGACCGGTTTTTTTTTTTTTTTGTGCAAGGAAAACAAACATGACAATACACAGTCGCCCTTAGTAACCGGGGCTGGGCACACGATCCTTCTTTTAATAGCAGCGTGCGAAGCTATGGAAACCCAAGTCAATGATGGGTACCCCTACGGCTAGGGGTCGGGTCCACACTCAATGAAGAGCATGGTACGCGGGAGCTACCCGTCAAAACAAGGCGGAAAACGCCTACACAACTGGGTCGTCCAAATAAGTAGGATCGACCAACTCCTCATCAGGTTCGCCTACCTCCAAAAATTCCAAGTAAGGTTTGAGACGCTGCCCGTTAACTTTGAACACATGATCATTGTTACCCAAAAGGCAACCTAGAGGGGGGGTGAATAGTGTTGCTAACAATAATGCCCGAATAAAAAATTACTAAATGAATGAGTAAAATATTTGGCAAAGCCAATAAATAATTAATTTGCACAACACAAAAATAAATAAGATAAGGGAGAGAGATATCACACGGAGATGTATAGTGGTTCGGTCCGAGCTTTGTCCACTGCTCAGCCTAGTCCACTGGCCTAAGGAGTCACTGTTTTACTAATCCAACAACCAGCTTTTGGTGCCGATTAAACCTTACAACCGCAACGCTAACTTTCCCGAGGAGTTAGCCAAACCGCCAGAGTTTATCTCCCAAACTCTAAAATCACCCACAGTAACAAAACCCCGTTCTATGGTAGCTCACCGAGAATTTTTCTAACTCTCAATACAACACCGATAAGAATTTTTGGTGTTTGAAAATAAATCTCTCTCAAAGAGTAGATACACAAATTTGCTCACAAAGCTCTCAAACAATAATATGAAAATGAAGTATGATTGAAGTATTTCTAAGACTCAAATTTCTCTTGCTCGGTGTAGCTTGGTAAATTTTCTTCGTCTCTGCAGAGTTCTTCTTTTATAGCCTGAAGAATTTCGACCGTTGAATAATTCCGTTGAAGGCAAATCTTGTTTCAGCCAAGGAAAGATCTTCAAAATAAGAATGTTGAGCCGCATATCTCTTGTGCTGATTTGCAACGCTCTTGACATTTAATGCGAAGTGAGAAAGTCGAGACGTATGACAAAAGTCCTCAACTTTTGATCAATTTGAAAATCGACATTTTCAAAACAGTGCATATATTGGCAGAAGAATTATAACTCTTGAGTTTTGTTTATTTGTCTGACTATCAGAACCCACAAATTCAATTCATGTCCAAGTGGGGAACCACGTGCCTTTTAGCAAGTACGCTGGGATTATTGAAACAATGTGAAGACTTGTCACTTTCAAAAATAGTGTATGTATTGACTTGTTGGGCAAAAGGATTGTAGGCTGAAGAAATTTAACTCATTAGAATGAGTTTATCCATTAAAGAAATATGTCTTTTCAAAGCCAACGTGGTTAACAAATTTTGCACAACACACATCATTTATATGGAAAATGATTCCATACAACCAGGACATAGACTATATATGTGCCAAGTGCTAGAGTGTGAACTAAATACTTCAAGGGCCAATTTATCAATCATAAAATATTTTAACTTTGTGTTTCAGAAATCAATTTTGTGATAAATCAAAATCAATTATTTCTAACAATCTCCCCCTTTTTGATGATGACACAAAATATGATTTCTAAAATAATGATTAGCGAAATTTTGATCAATGCTCCCCCTATGTATGTGCTCCCCCTTAATATATGCCGAAAAAAAATTTAGCAATCACAAGCAATATAAAAGTTGGCATTCATAGATATATCAAGTGATACAAACCAACAAAATCTTACATGATTATTTAAGCCATGCACCATACGGTACGATTACTAAACACATCTTAAGCGCAAATAACAAGGATAGACCAAACCACTCTTAGACCAAACTACTCTTTTTCTCCCCCTGTGACATCATCAAAAACAAATAATGCTTGGGGTAAAATAAAAGACTTGGTCACTCTAAGATTTTGTTTTCCCCGTTACCACCCCGGGTATACTCCATACTTTTCGACGAAAGCTTGGCGTCTTCGATTTTCATACTCTTTGAGAATGGCTGCGAGTGGGACACCCGCAACAAGTAACCATTTCCATGGAAAATTTAAAGTCCACCTCATCGAAAGTAATCCGCAAAGAAAAAGAAAAATGAAGAGTTGCTCCCATAAGAGGCGGAGAATAGACTCCATATTTGTGCGCTCTATATATTGTTCCCAGGACTCGGATGCAAATTTAGGAGAATCGAACCACATTTGCTCAATATGGGAATATAGCTATTTGGAGAAGATTTTGAGCGGATTGAGACCGAGAGTGAGATGAGTATGATAAGAATGAGATAGTGTGGGTGAATTTATAGATAGTGAAGAAGTGTGTAGAAGAAGGAAGAAAAAAATTTGAAATTTGAATTTTTGAAAGGAGTGAAGGCCGCGCCGGATAGGACAAATAAGAAGAAAGAAAATTGTGTCCGAGTATTTATTGCTATGTCCGTATGACGCCCCCAAAAAAAAATTTCCATCAATCAAATCAAGAGATTGAAATATGTTTGGAGTAAAATTTTCTTAAACATTATAATGTAGCTACTCCGATTTGAAAGTGATGAAACAAGTAATAATTGATTTAGCTAAAAATCCCCCAAAAATATATTTAAAATGGATTAGACATCCCGAGTTCTCTTCGGATAAAACAAAATTGTTCTTCAATAAGGGGTTTTGTAAAAATGTCCGCCAATTGCTTGTCGGTACTGATGAAATCAAGAACAATATCCCCTTTTTGAACATGGTCACGAATAAAATGATGTCTAATTTCAATATGTTTTGTTCGGGAATGTTGAATGGGATTTTTCGTTAAATTAATCGCACTTGTGTTATCACATTGAATTGGAATATGATCATAATGTAAATTGAAATCCTCCATTTGCTGTTTGATCCATAATAATTGAGCACAACAACTACCAGCAGCTATGTATTCAGCTTCGGCAGTTGATAAAGCAACTGAATTTTGCTTTTTACTAAACCAGGAAACCAAAGAGTTTCCAAGAAACTGACAAGTACCACTAGTGCTCTTACGATCAGTTTTACTACCGGCATAATCAGCATCCGAAAAACCAATTAAGTCAAAAGAAGTATTTCTAGGATAAAATAACCCCAAATTAGGAGTTCCCGCAAGATATCTAAAAATACGTTTGACAGCTACTAGATGTGACTCCTTTGGATTAGATTGAAAACGAGCACATAAGCAAACACTAAACATGATATCGGGTCTACTAGCAGTAAGATAAAGAAGTGATCCGATCATACCTCGATACATCTTAGTATCTACTGATTTACCATTTTCGTCTTTGTCGAGTTTAGTGGCTGGACTCATTGGAGTCTTCATGATTTTAGAATCTTCCATCTTGAATCTTTTGAGAAGTTCTCTTGTATATTTTGCTTGATTGATGAAGATTCCATCCTTTGATTGTTTGATTTGAAGCCCAAGGAAGAAATTGAGTTCTCCCATCATGCTCATTTCAAACTCACCTTGCATACACTTAGCAAACTCTTTGCAAAGTTTTTCATTAGTAGCACCGAAAATAATATCATCAACATAGATTTGAACAATAAGCATATCATGATTTTCGGTTTTTATGAAAAGAGTAGTATCTAATTTTCCTCTAGAAAAACCATTTTCAAGTAAGAAAGTGCTAAGTCTATCATACCATGCACGTGGTGCTTGTTTCAAACCATAAAGTGCTTTTGAAAGTTTAAAAACATGATCAGGAAATTCATGATTTTCAAAACCAGGAGGTTGCGCTACATAAACTTCTTCTGAAATAAAACCATTTAGAAAAGCACTTTTTACATCCATTTGAAAAAGTTTGAAATCTTTAAAACATGCAAATGCAAGTAACATGCGGATGGCTTCTAATCTAGCAACAGGAGCAAATGTCTCATCAAAATCAATGCCTTCTTCTTGATTATAGCCTTGTGCAACTAATCTAGCTTTATTTCTAACAATGTTTCCCGATTCATCCAATTTGTTTCGAAAAACCCATTTAGTACCAATAATGGTGTGATCATGAGGTCTAGGCACTAAATTCCAAACCTTATTCCTCTCAAATTGACTCAATTCTTCTTGCATAGCTAAAATCCAATTTTCATCATTTTCAGCTTCTAAAAAATTTTTAGGCTCAATTTGAGAAACAAAAGCTAAATTACCACAAATATCCTTAAGAGAAGATCGAGTAGATATACCTTTCGAAAGATCTCCAATAATTAAGTCCTTTGGATGATTTTGCACAAATCTCCATTCTTTTGGTAGATCTTGATTGCTGACAGGATTTTGTGGTTGATCGAGAACCACGTCATCCCTTAATTGAGTGCTCTCATGTTGGCTTTCGCCATTTTCCTTAGTAATGGACAAATCTTGCACTCCCTTAATGATATCTACCTCATCATCATCATTAATAATAATCTTGGGAGTAGATGGGTTAGATTCATCAAAAGAAACATGAATAGATTCTTCTACAAGTTGAGTACGTTTATTGTAGACTCTATATGCTTTGCTAGAAATAGAGTAACCAATAAAAATTCCTTCATCGGATTTTGAATCAAATTTTCCCAAATGATCTTTTCCATTGTTTAAAACAAAACACTTACATCCAAAAGCATGAAAGTAACCAATGTTGGGTTTTCTACCATTCCACAGCTCATATGGTGTCTTTTTGAGGATGGGTCTAATCAGGACCCGATTTAAAACATAGCAAGCGGTATTGACAGCTTCTGCCCAAAAATATTTAGGTAGAGAATTTTCGCAAAGCATTGTTCTTGCCATTTCTTCAAGAGTTCTATTTTTCCTCTCAACTACCCCATTTTGTTGAGGCGTGTGAGGTGCAGAAAAGTTGTGATCTATACCATGATCATCACAATATTTTTCAAACAAAGAATTTTCAAGTTCTCTACCATGATCAGTACGGATGTTTGAAATGACAAAACCTTTTTCATTTTGAACTTTTCTACAAAGTTTAGTAAATGATGGAAAAGCCTCGTCCTTATGAGCTAGAAACATAACCCATGTAAATCTAGAGAAATCATCAACAACAACAAGACAATAGTATCTGCCGCCAAGACTTGGAGTTCTAGTAGGTCCAAATAAATCCATGTGTAATAGTTGTAATGGCCTTGTAGTAGAAATAACATTTTTGGATTTAAAAGAAACTTTGGTTTGTTTACCTTGTTGGCAAGCATCACATAGTCTATCTTTTTCAAATTTGATTTTTGGAAGACCAACAACTAATTCTTTTCTAGAAAGTTTTGAAATTGCATCCATGTGTGCATGTCCAAGGCGTCTATGCCATAGCCAACTATTATCACTCATTGCTGAAAAACATTTTACACCATGTTTGCTTAAATCATTTAAACTGAAAATATAAACATTTTCAAGTCTCTGGCCAACAAAAAGTACCTTGTTGTTTTCTATGTTCTCAATAATGCATTCAGATTTTTCAAAAGTAACTCGATTACCCTTATCACAAAGTTGACTGATACTTAGAAGATTATGTTTTAAACCATCAACAAGTAAAACATCTTCTATGATTGGAAAGGGGGTTTTACCGATGTTACCTATACCAATGATTTTTCCTTTGCTATTATCACCAAACGTTACAAATCCTCCATCTTTTGGTGTTAGAGAGTTGAAAGCTTTTTCATTTCCCGTCATATGCCGTGAACATCCACTATCGAGGTACCACTTTCCTGCAGTTGATGTGGACTTGAGGCATACCTACAATAGCAAGTCAAGACTTGATTTTTGGTACCCAAATCATCTTGGGTCCATGAGGGTTAGCTCGAGCAGAATATGTTTGGTTCTTTTGAACCCAAGTCTTGTTGACATAACCAGATGAATGTCCCTTCATAGGACAAGAGGGTGAAATATGTCCTAATTTACCACAATAATGACATGTGAGATTAGAATGTCTGGATGAACGATTTTTCTCAAAAAAGTTCTTATAAAAATTTTTGTGCTGGTTTGGGTTATAGCCAATTCCAGTTTTATGAAAAGAGCATCTTTGTTTTCCAAGAAGTAAATCCAGACCTTCTTTTCCATTGGTGAATTTTGAAAGAGACTCAGTCAAATCATGAATTTGTTTATGCAATGAATCAACATCAGACTTTTTCCTTAAATCATCATTTTCTTCTTTCAAAAGATTTTTCTCTTTAATCAAATTTCTAATTTGTTCATGCAGAGAATCAACATCAGACATCTTTTTCAAATCCTCGTTTTCTTCTTCTAAAATGTTTTTCTCTTCAATCAAATCTTCCAACTCTTTTGAAAGATCTTTTGCAAGTTTCTTAAGACTAATATTTTTAGAACTAACTTTTTCAAAATTATGTTGCAAACTTTTAAAAGCATCTAATAATTCATCAAAAGATAGAGAAGAGGGATCATGATATACCTCACTTTCTTCTTTTGCCATAAAGCACAAATTTGCAACTTCTTGTCTCTCATCATCACTGTCAGAGCTGCTATCATCACTGTTGTCCCAAGCCGCTAACATAGCTTTTCTTTTGTCTTTCTTTGAATATTTTCTTGCTTGAGGACATTCGGATTTTATGTGACCGGGCTTCTTGCATTCGTAGCAAATGATTGGATCTCTTTTGCTAGTTTCTTCCTTGCTTCCATCTTTTCTTGAAAACCGTCTATTTTTCTGACCATTTTTGCTTTTGAGAAACTTTTTGAAGTTCCTGGTGATGAGAGCCATATCTCCATCTTCACTTTCATCGCTTGAATCATCATTGCTCTTTGATTTACTTGTTGTTCCTTTTAGAGCAATGCCTTTTCTTTTCTTTTCATCCTCCTCATTCATATTGCGATGCATTTCCTCCGTTATGAGGGTTCCCATAAGCATATCCATTGTATAAGTTGAGAAGTCCTTTGACTGCAGAATGATGGAAGTTGTAGTATCCCATTTCGTTGGCATAGATCTAAGAATCTTCCTTGTCATCTCTGATTCAGTATAAGACTTACCAAGAGATTTCAAACCATTAGTAATATTGGTAAATCTAGCAAACATTTGAGATACAGATTCATCCGGTTGCATTTTAAAAAGCTCATAGCTATGAACAAGAATATCTATTTTGGACTGCTTAACTTGAGTATTCCCTTCGTAGGCTATTTCTAATTTATCCCAAATTTCTTTAGCCGTTTCACAAGCAGATATTCTATTATACTCATCAGTACTTAGTGCACAATAAAGAAGGTTAATAGCTCTAGCATTCTTTTCCATTTTGGCTTTTTCGGGTTCATCCCACTCATCTTCTGACTTAGGAACAGTAAGATCTCCAGACTTTTTAGTCGGGATATTAGGACCTTTGGTAATAATTTTCCACAAGTCGTAATCAGTAGATGTGATAAAAATTCTCATTCTATTTTTCCAATAACTATAATTTGTTCCAGTGAACAAAGGAGGTCTATGTGACGATTGTCCCTCTAAGCTAGATACACTGCTCACGGTTGCCATGGATCGCTCTTAGACTGTTAAGTCACAAGAAAATAATTAGAGCCGAGGCTCTGATACCAATTGTTACCCAAAAGGCAACCTAGAGGGGGGGTGAATAGTGTTGCTAACAATAATGCCCAAATAAAAAATTACTAAATGAATGAGTAAAATATTTGGCAAAGCAAATAAATAATTAATTTGCACAACACAAAAATAAATAAGATAAGGGAGAGAGATATCACACGGAGATGTATAGTGGTTCGGTCCGAGCTTTGTCCACTGCTCAGCCTAGTCCACTGGCCTAAGGAGTCACTGTTTTACTAATCCAACAACCAGCTTTTGGTGCCGATTAAACCTTACAACCGCAACGCTAACTTTCCCGAGGAGTTAGCCAAACCGCTAGAGTTTATCTCCCAAACTCTAAAATCACCCACAGAACAAAACCCCGTTCTATGGTAGCTCACTGAGAATTTTTCTAACTCTCAATACAACACTGATAAGAATTTTTGGTGTTTGAAAATAAATCTCTCTCAAAGAGTAGATACACAAATTTGCTCACAAAGCTCTCAAACAATAATATGAAAATGAAGTATGATTGCTCTGTATTTCTAAGACTCTGAAATTTCTCTTGCTCTGGTGTAGCTTGGTAAATTTTCTTCGTCTGCAGAGTTCTTCTTTTATAGCCTGAAGAATTTCGACCGTTGAATAATTCCGTTGAAGGCAAATCTTGTTTCAGCCAAGGAAAGATCTTCAAAATAAGAATGTTGAGCCGCATATCTCTTGTGCTGATTTGCAACGCTCTTCAGCATTTAATGCGAAGTGAGAAGAAGTCAGAGACGTATGACAAAAGTCCTCAACTTTCTGATCAATTTGAAAATCTGACATTTTCAAAACAGTGCATATATTGGCAGAAGAATTATAACTCTTGAGTTTTGTTTATTTGTCTGACTATCAGAACCCACAAATTCAATTTATGTCCAAGTGGGGAACCACGTGCCTTTTAGCAAGTACGCTGGGATTATTGAAACAATGTGAAGACTTGTCACTTTCAAAAATAGTGTATGTATTGACTTGTTGGGCAAAAGGATTGTAGGCTGAAGAAATTTAACTCATTAGAATGAGTTTATCCATTAAAGAAATATGTCTTTTCAAAGCCAACGTGGTTAACAAATTTTGCACAACACACATCATTTATATGGAAAATGATTCCATACAACCAGGACATAGACTATATATGTGCCAAGTGCTAGAGTGTGAACTAAATACTTCAAGGGCCAATTTATCAATCATAAAATATTTTAACTTTGTGTTTCAGAAATCAATTTTGTGATAAATCAAAATCAATTATTTCTAACAATTTTTAGGGTCACGGACATCGACTGAACCATTTGGGTATACATTGGCTACTATGTAGGGACCATCCCAACGGGACCTCAACTTACCTGGAAATATATGAAGACGCGAATTATAGAGTAACACTTTCTGACCAGCCCTAAAGGTTTTGCGCTGAATATTCTTATCATGGTACGCCTTAACCTTCGCCTTATAGATACTAGCGTTCTCATACGCGTCATTCAAAAGCTCCTCAAGTTCACTCAATTGCAATTTCCTATGCTCACCCACCTCAATCAAACTAGAGTTGACTTTCTGAATGGCCCAATAGGCCTTCTTCTCTAACTCAATAGGCAGGTGGCAGGCCTTACCGTAAACGAGCCGGTAGGGTGAAGCACCCAACACGGTCTTGTAAGCAGTACGGTAGGCCGACAACGCATTAGTCAACCTAGTGGACCAATCCTTCCTAGTCACACCTACAGTCTTCTCTAAAATTCACTTGATCTCCCGATTCGCTAACTCGGCCTGCCCATTAGTTTGGGGGTGGTATGAAGTGGATACCTTATGAGTAACATGAAACTCCCCCATCAATTTCTCAAAAGACCGACTCGTGAAATGCGTGCCCTGATCCGAGATAATGGCGCGTGGCACGCCAAACCTCGACAGAATGTTCGCCTTAAGAAATTCTAGCACGACTTTCGACTCCAAAGATTTAGTGGGAATCGCTTCCACCCACTTCAACACATAGTCCACCGCCAAAAGGATGTACTCATAACCATGAGACATAGGAAATGGACCCATAAAGTCGATGCCCCAACAATCAAATACCTCTAGCACTAGAATAGGCCGGAGGGGCATCTCATGACGTGCAGACAACTTGCCAAGCTTTTGGCAGCGGTCACATGACCGACAAAACATGTGGACACCCTTAAACATATCGGGCCACCAGAACCCACACTGTAAAATCTTGGCGGTGGTCTTCTTCGCAGAGAAGTGACCCCCACACGCCTCACTATGGCAAAACTCTATGACTCCCTGCTGGTCAGACTCGGGGACACATCTACGCACAATCTGGTCCGCACAGTATTTGAACAAGTAAGGGTCATCAAATATGTACTGGCGGACACTCCTCAAAAATCGCTGCTTCTCTTGGGTAGACCAATGAGAAGGAATCTGCCCAGTCACCAAATAATTGGCGATATCAGCATACCATGGGCACTCATTAGCAGCGAACAACTGCTCATCCGGGAAAGAATCTCTAATGGGAAGATCAGGGGTGGGGTCCTCAAACTCTAGACGAGACAGGTGGTCGGCCACTACATTCTCGACCCCCTTCTTATCCTTAATGACAAGGTGGAATTCTTGCAGAAGCAGAATCCACCGGATAAGGCGAGCTTTCGCATCCTGTTTGGTCATCAAGTACTTCAGGGCTGCATGATCGGTAAACACCGTGATCTGCGAGCCCACCAGATAGGACCGAAACTTATCTAAAGCAAACACTACAGCTAGCAACTCTTTCTCAGTGGTGGTGTAATTCATTTGTGCCTCATTGAGTGTCTTGCTTGCGTAGTAGATCACACATGGGTCTTTCCCTCTCCTCTGTCCTAAAACAGCTCCGACTGCATAGTCAGAAGCATCACACATCAACTTGAAGGGAAGACTCCAATCAGGGGATTGCACGATTGGCGGAGTAGTAAGACTCCGCTTCAACTTTAATAATGCCCCCTCACATGCCTCGGACCACACAAATGGTGCGTCCTTGGCCAACAGTTGACACAATGGACGGGAGATAGCACTAAAATCTTTAATGAACCGCCGGTAAAAACCAGCGTGTCCAAGAAATGAACGCACATCTTTGACAGACTTAGGGGTAGGAAGATTACGGATCAAGTCTATCTTAGCTTTGTCCACCTCAATACCCTTGGAGGACACAATGTGCCCTAGCACAATCCCTTGGGTCACCATGAAGTGGCACTTCTCCCAATTTAGCACTAAGTGCTTCTCCTCACACCTCTGCAAGACCTTGCCTAAATTCTCGAGGCATCCATCGAATGAGTCCCCGAAGACCGAGAAATCATCCATAAACACCTCTACAATCTGCTCAATCATGTCACTAAAAATCCCCATCATACACCTGGAAAAGGTACCAGGTGCATTGCACAACCCAAAGGGCATGCGACGGTAAGCATATGTACCATACGGACACGTGAACGTGGTCTTTTCCTGGTCCTCTAACGCGACCTCTATCTGGTTGTACCCTGAGTACCCATCTAGAAAACAATAGAAGGCTCGACCAGCCACCCTCTCCAAAATTTGGTCAATGAAAGGAAGAGGGAAGTGGTCTTTCCGGGTGCTCGCATTGAGCTTCCGGTAATCGGTGCAAACTCGCCAACCTGTAGGAATCCTAGTCGGCACTAACTCACCTTGCTCATTGGTCACCACTGTGACCCCAGCTTTCGTAGGCACAACCTGTACTGGGCTTACCCACTCACTATGGGCAATCGGGTATATAATACCCGCATCTAAAAGCTTAAGCACCTCAGCCCGTACCACCTCTTTCATTTTGGGTTCAAGCGCCTCTGGGGCTGTCTAGACGGCTTAACACTGTCCTCAAGAATCATTCGGTGTGAACACACCGTGGGGCTTATACCATGCAGATCAGCTATGGTCCAACCAAGCGCGCCTACGTGCTCTCTCAGCAGGTCCAACAACTTCCTCTCTTGATCTTCCTCAAGGGTCGAGGAAATCACTACCGGATAAGTATCATTGTCCTTCAAAAAGGCATACTTGAGCTTGTCCGGGAGAAGCTTCAACTCTGGTTTAGGTGGCTGGTCTAAAGACGGAAGAACCTTGGGCGGAGGGTTGCCCAAAGGTTCGAACATTAGGTCATGAGCGACCCCGCATAAATCCTCGCACTCATCCTCAACCTCTAACATATCACGGGAAAGTGCCTACCTCTGCTGACTCTAAAAATGATACCTCCTCAGTGGTAAGTGCCACCTCCAGAGGGTCCTTATACAGGACTGTATCAATGTGCTCCTGAATGAGCGTGTCGATCAAACATAGCTCCTCTGTCTCCTCATCATCCTCGCCTAAAGTGCTAACACTGTAAACATCCACCTCCATCCTATCCTCGCCAACAGATAACTGGACCTTGCTAGTTTTGCAGTTCATGACGGCATTGGAGGTGGCTAAAAAGGGACGACCTAGAATGATGGGAGTCTTTTCTAAAACCTCGGGACCTGGGCTAATATCAAGGACAATGAAGTCCGCGGGAAATTGGAACTCGCCCACCCGAATTAATACATCTTCCACCACCCCTTTCGGAACTCTAACACTTCGGTCTGCCAACTGGAGTGTGACGGGAGTCTCTCTAAGATTCCTAAGGCCCAATCTCAAAAATGCTGAATAGGGGAGCAAATTGACACTCGCTCCCAAATCCAACAATGCCTTATCGAACGTCTGCCCTGCAATTGCTATGGGTATGGTGGGACATCCTGGATCCTTGCACTTGGCCGGAATCTCAGTCTGTAGGATGGAGCTCACTTGCTCTGTCAGAACCACGTTGTTCTGATTCTTGTGCTTAGTCGTGCAAAGGTCCTTCAGCACCTCCGCACACTGTGGAAAAGACTCTATTGCCTCCATCAAAGTAATAGGGAATTGCACCCTCTTAAAAAGTTCTAGTATCTTATGGTTCATGCTCTGCTTAGGCTTCACCGCCAGCCTTTGGGGAAATGGAGCTAATGGTATCGCTGGCGGCGTTTGAGTCGTCGGGGCCGCAACAGCAGGCTCCACCACCTCAGGTGACTTCTCAACACTCTCAGGATTTGCCCTTGGTGCATCAACCGGTTCCGGGGGTAGGACTGGTTTTTGCTTAGGCGGGATGGACTTGTCGATCTCCTTCCCATTTCTGAGAATGGTGACCGCCTTGGCCTCCTCCTGATTCTGACCCTGAACATTCGGACCTGAAGAATTTCCCAAGTAATGGGCTCCCGCTGTAGTACCCTGGGCTGGAAACTTTCCCTTCTCCTGCTGCATTTGACTAATAATCGCAGTGAGTTGGGACATCTGGGTGGTAAGAGCTCCTATTTGCTGCCTCGTCTCAGTCTGAAATGTCATCTGAGACTGCATCATGGAGTTGACATTCTCCTCTAACTTCTGATCGCGAGCAACCACCTGCGAATAACCTGGGGGAGGACCACGAGTTGATGGACCTGCCCCCCTACCAGGCTGTTGCTGGTAGTGGTATGGAATGACTTGGCCCTGCGGAGGCCTGAATGATTGGGATTGGGAAAATTGCTGCGGTGGAGGTAGCGCAAGAGGCTGAGCTTGACCTCCACCGACAGGTCTGGAATCTGACCACCCAAAGTTAGGGTGATCCCTCCATCCTGGATTGTATGTATTTGAAAATGGATCCCAAGTCCTAACTGCATTAACCTCTTCCTGAGTGAACTGACTAGCCCCCTTGGCCGCTAGAAACCCAGGGCAAGCGGTTGCGGTGTGCGCTTTGCATTGACACCACACACAGACTTCCTCTACACTAACCTCATGGACTGGATGAGTCTGTCTCACTTCTAATTCTTCTAACCTCTGAGCCATTTTCTCAACCTGAGCCTGGAGTCGCTGGTCACGAATGGTGACCGGAATAATGTTGGACCCTGAAGGTCCGGCTCGCTCAAAATCAGATGGTTACAAGGCTCTTTGCCTATCAGCTAAGTCATCTAAGAAATCCCACCCCTGGTCAGCTGTTTTGGACAAGAAATCGTCCCCTTTGCAAGAATACTCTATGTGCTGGACGGTCTCTGCGTTGAGACCCAGGTGGAAAAACTCGACTAATTGAATCCTCTCAAAACCATGGTGTGGTAATCTGAGGATCAATTCCTTAAATCGCTCCCAAGCCTTGAGAAACGACTCACCTCTCTCCTGCCTAAAGCCTTGGATTTGACGCCTAAAGCTCGTAGTCTTAGCCTCAGAGAAGTATTTCCTATAGAAAGCGTCGCGCACTTGCGCCCAGGTGGTGAGAGATTGAGACTTTTGCATCCTAAACCACATTAGTGCGCCATCTTTTAGTGTTGCCTCAAACAGCTTGAGACATGCATTCTCGTACTGGGTATTGGACGCGAGGTTGCGCACCAATCCCTCAAATGTCCGCACACGTTCATATGGGTCATCGCACTCCCTCCCATAGAAATTAGGGAGGCTGTTCAGGACACCGGGTTTAACAGTGAAAGCATTACGTGCCTCTTGTGTCTCACGAGGAAACACAATGGGTCCTTCAGGAGTGGATCTTTCTGGATAAAGATGTTGCCTCAAAGATGGCTGTTACACGACTTGCTGCTCAGCCATATTACCTAACTCTGACTCTGACTCTGACTGGTAAAGTGGATTACTAACACTAACTGACTCAAAAGGTAGTTCGATAAAAAGATCAGTAATGGGAATAGACTCTGCCTGAGCTAGGTCTACCCCCGAACTAGAAGATGAAACACTAGGTGACGCAGGCTGACCCGACTCCAGTTCTCTTTGTACTAAACGATTCGTACGGTCACGAAAATAAAGAGGGTCCTGCTTAGGAAAACCCTTCTTACCTCTACCTATGATGACTGACCTAAAGGAGAAAACTAAACTACGACTCTACACTTCTGAACACTCGCTGCCGTCCCCGGCAACGGCGCCAAAAATGCTTGACCGACCAGGTGACTAATAATAAGATGAATAAAGACGCGTCCCAAGCGTAGGACTCTCGACCAGTGTAGCACAATAATTCCGGAAGTACCGGAGTCGAACCACAGAGACGACAGAAGCGCTTGACTCAAAAGTGTGAAAGTGTAGTTTGAACTGGCTCTTAGGTAGCCACCCCTTGATTTTATGAGATTGGTTAACTAATTACTAAGCTAATTTAGTAAAATACGAATAAATAAAGAGAGCACAACTGAGGGAACCCAGCGTCCACGCCCAACCTAACCAATATTTACTCGGGCCACAATTAATCCTTTTACTAATTTTAGAATACGAGAAAGGCTTCCTAACAAATGCGCACCACCTGTCACCAGATTCCGTGCGCATTCGAATTCCGGTAATGCCTGGGTTTGTTTGTTAGAAAAGTTTCTAGTTCCCAAAATTGCTTGAAAGTTGAATTAATTCGGCCCCGAGGTGAAATATTGATTAGCCTAGACGTAGGCGCCTTCGCCCCGCAGCCGCACTCAAGGCGACTACTCACTCATGATTATCAGAGTTGCAGAAAACGAATTAAAACTAAAACTAAGCATGCTTGAACAATTGAATATGAGAACAACAGAAAACGATATCGTAAATTGCAAGGGAAAAGTTGAACTTGATTGTTAATACGCAAAACCAATTCACCAGCAGAAATTCTGGAAATAAACTTGAATATAGAACGCTGAATGAAGAACTCTGAATCCGTAGCTGAAAACTTGAAAACACAAAACCTAAGGAAAATTCGTGGAACCCTAATCTGGGTTAAAACAAAAGTATTTATACCAAACCTAGTAATCCTAACAAAAAACGAACGAAAACCGGAAAATAATCCACGCGAATAGACCGAACGACGCCGTTACTGTGCCCGTTAACCGCTCGGTAGCGCTACCACCAAATATAGGTAGCGCTCCCGCTTTGCTATTGTGCCGCGTTGACCGTGCTCCTCGCGTTGACTGTGTCCTCTAATACGCCGGTAGCGCTACACCACTTTTGGTGTAGCGCTCAAAAACACTCTGTTCATTTTTTGGGACCTGTTGTGCCCAATTTGAGCGCTCCCAGGAATTGGGGTAGCGCTCCCGACGGGTTTTGATCACTTCCATGCAAAATCCGCTCAACTCTAACTCTTGATCTACGTGCATGTCCTCCTAACATCACGGAATTGCACCCACATCCCTGAATTACCTGCAAAATACGCTCAACACCCAAAAACACCACGTGCACATATTAAATGGAAAATGCAGCTCAAACGCACGTCTAACATGCCAAATCACCCTACTTAGGCGCCTGATAAGCAGGCTTTTCACGCGCCTATCAACCACGTACGATTCATAGATCGAAACCAACTTCGAATGTTCCTAAACATCCACATTACATAAGGACGCTACAAACATGTTCCTCAATAATATAAAACATGCACTTAAATGCTACTGGACATCGAACAGATGGACTTCTATGCATGGTTCATGCGATCTAAAAACCTAATGAAATAAGAAATAAAATTTCTTGGAAGAACAGTATGGTGCTTGTGGTTTCATACACAGTGCATGTCAAGTGTGTATAAAGAGGTAGTTATAGTGTAGGCAGGAGCAAGTTTTTCAGTGCAGTGGCAGTACAATGTTTTGCATGTTATAAAAAGAGTGCAAAGGTCCCTCCACTGACAATGTAATGACCAAGGGATGGACTTGTATGCAAGGTTCATTGCCATCTAAAAACCTAAGAAATATAGCAGTTTAAATTCAGGGAAAAACAGTCTGGTGCTAGTATTCTTATACACAGTGCATGTATTTGTTATACAAAGAGCAATGTATTGTGTCGTAAGGAGCAATGATTTTTGTCTCAGTAACATTACAAAATAGATTAAGGTGACTTAATCGAAGCAATTGATTGTCCATGTATTCAGCTATACAAAACAACGATTCCCACCTACAATTTAACAGTCACCAAACATGACCAGAAAAGATTAGATAAACATTAGAGGATAACATGCCCAAATATGGCGTACAAGAAATCCCAAATCCGAGTACAAATATTTGTAAATTGAAGAACAGTACAATAACTAAGTACGATACGTAGACCAAATGGAAACCAGGTTCAAATGTTTGTCAACATCCACATTAATTAAGGAGGGTACAATAAAACTTCCTACAAGAGAGCGAGAGAGCGAGAGAGAGAGAGAGAGAGAGAGAGAGAGAGAGAGAGAGAGAGAGAGATGTTGCAGGCTCAACCTGCAACAATCAAACTAGACTTCATCCTGGTATCGCTGCCTTGCATGTGCTACGGTTGTGGCCCGGTTCACGACAACGGCTACAATTCACCGTGTCCCTCTCTTGTGTCTTTGACTCAATCCTTCTCTTCTTTGGTCGTCCAGGACCTCTTTTTGTTGAGGGGGGATTTATTACCGGATCCGTACATGTATCACCTTCATCGGTAATATAGCTGGATAGATTAGATGGATCAAATGAAGACAACGGAGGCATGTCATGCAACGGCACGGGGGACATGGAGTTTTCATAGATCAGAATTTGCATACCCTTACTCATCATTGGGTCGACCATGTCGTAAATAAGAAAACCCGAGTTTTGGATTGCACGACAAGCATGGGCATAAGGGACCCCAGACATTTGCCAAGCAAGACAACTACACGTACGTTGGTCGAACTTGACTGCAAACTGTTTCTGATGAGTGTTTAGGACCGTGAACTCCGTCGGGGAGGTGGGACGATGCATATACTTGCGTGCGACAAATTGGTGTTCCTTAATTTCCTTCTCAATTTGGGGACCAACAGGCAATTTCCACGAAGATATATGGCGGCGCGCTTACGAACTAACATGTCAGTCAATTTTGTCACATGTCCAGTCATAAATTGCATTATGTCCAAATCCCTCAAAGGTAGTATCCAATTGTTGAAACATTCCGCGAGATTTGTGTACATCTTGTCCCACCTTTTGTAAGGAAAATATGCATTTGACCAATGGTTTGGATTGTTGTCTTCCACCCACTTTGCCAACTCCGGATCCATTCCACGCAATCTTCCCATATGAAAGTTGAATCTGTTTTCCGTTCTTGCGTATGCAATCTGATCAACAATCTTCAAAGCCACCTTACGCCTTTCATTTTTAAACCCCTTCGAGCTAGCAAACCTACTAAAGTTTTCCTTCAAGTGCCGGAGACACCGTGCATTACAATCCCCGCCGAAAACCTTAATGATACCATTAAGCAATGAGGTGTTCCGATCGGTGACCAACACAACACGACGTTCACCAATGACTTCCTTAAGGTTTTGCAAGAACCACAACCAATCGTCATCATTCTCACTCGAAACGATGGCATATGCTAGCGGGTACAATCCATCATCGGCATCATGCACACTAGCCGAGAGACAATGACCTCTATAGTATCCGGTCAAAAAACAACCATCCAATTTAAGCACCGGCTTACAATACTTGAACCCAGCTATGGAGCAACCATAAGATACAAAGAGTTGCTTAAACTTCCCTTCGTCCGACGTCCATACTGCTCTTGTGCCTGGGATGGCATCCTCAAGCCGTCGACACATCCATGGGAGTAGGTGGAAACAAGACAAAGGAGGACCGGAGATACATTCCTTAGCCTGCTCTTTTGCCCTCCATCCTTGCTTGTAAGACATACGATACTGGAATGCATTCTCAAATTCATTGCAAATATCCCTCGGGAGAAATGATGGCTTCTGGACTATCTTGTTTGGAAAAACAACCCGACTTGTTTCGATGAAATGGTAGCCTTGTAAGAACTTCCATCCAATGCATTATGTATGTGTTCATTCTTCATGCCAATCACACGTACTACGTCACCCCCACCGTCACATCTAGCCATTAACTTCCAAGGACACCCCTCAACCTGACACACAACTCGGTAGTACGCTTTGCTATTATCCAAATACTTGAAAGAGAACTTGTTGAAGGCAGCAAATATCATCAGTGCTTGCTTGAAAAGGTCAGGGCTATCAAACAACTGACCCTTCCCAGACAAGATCTCATTCGCATCTTCGGGCAAATAAGGTATCAATCCCATCTCCATTGTACGACTACGACTGTTGGTCATGTCCATAAGGTTAGAAGCCACTACAGTGTTATCAGCCAATAACGATTCCCTACAATACAAAATCATCAAATATTCACTCATTAATGCAATAAATTGTACAAATAATTAATAGAATAACAAATTCACGGACATTTACCTAAAACCTAAAAGAGGAAAAAAAACAGGGAACAACAGTCTGGTGCTCGTGGTGTGATACACAGTGCATGTAAGCATTATGGAAAGAGCAAGGTATTTTTTTGGGAGGAGCAAGTTTTTCTGTGTTAGTGCACGTACATTGTTTGTTTTGCTTTTACATGTCATGAAAAAAGTGCAAAGGTCACTCCACTGACAATGGAACGTGGAACGGAAGGACTTGTATGCATGGTTCATTGCCATAAAAAAACCTAAGGAAATAACAAATAAAATTTCAGGGAAGAACAGTCTGGTGCTGGTTGTCTGATACACAGTGCATGTAAAAGTCATAAAAAGAGCAAGGCATTTTGTTGCTAGGAGCATGTTTTTCAGTGTCAGTCAGTCAGTTCCAGTACATTGGTCTGCATGTTATAAAAAGAGTGCAAAGGTCACTCCACTGACAATGAACGTGGAACGGAAGGACTTGTATGCATGGTTCATTGCCATAAAAAAACCTAAGGAAATAACAAATAAAATTTCAGGGAAGAAAGCCTGTTAAGTCTTTGGTTATCCGATACACAAGTGCATGTAAAAGTCATAAAAAGAGCAAGGCCTTTGGTTGCTAGGAGCATGTTTTTCAGTGTCAGTCAGTCAGTTCCAGTACATTGGTTTGCATGTTATAAAAAGAGTGCAAAGGTCACTCCACTGACAATGGAACGTGGAACGGAAGGACTTGTATGCATGGTTCATTGCCATAAAAAAACCTAAGGAAATAACAAATAAAATTTTAGGGAAGAACAGTCTGGTGCTGGTTGTCTGATACACAGTGCATGTAAAAGTCATAAAAAGAGCAAGGCATTTGGTTGCTACGAGCATGTTTTTCAGTGTCAGTCAGTCAGTTCTAGTACATTGGTTTGCATGTTATAAAAAGAGTGCAAAGGTCACTCCACTGACAATGGAACGTGGAACGGAAGGACTTGTATGCATGGTTCATTGCCATAAAAAAACCTAAGGAAATAACAAATAAAATTTTAGGGAAGAACAGTCTGGTGCTGGTTGTCTGATACACAGTGCATGTAAAAGTCATAAAAAGAGCAAGGCATTTTGTTGCTAGGAGCATGTTTTTCAGTGTCAGTCAGTCAGTTCCAGTACATTGGTCTGCATGTTATAAAAAGAGTGCAAAGGTCACTCCACTGACAATGAACGTGGAACGGAAGGACTTGTATGCATGGTTCATTGCCATAAAAAAACCTAAGGAAATAACAAATAAAATTTCAGGGAAGAACAGTCTGGTACTGGTTGTCTGATACACAGTGCATGTAAAAGTCATAAAAAGAGCAAGGCATTTTGTTGCTAGGAGCATGTTTTTCAGTGTTAGTGCCACTAAATGGTTTTGCAAGTTATGAATTACCAACTAACCTAGTCGACGGATAAACCGTTGGCAAATCATCATTACTGCGTGGCGGCTCCTTTACAAACAAGTCAACTTCATCTTCATTACAGTGAAACATCATTGCGACCGTATGTTCGTCGTCCAACAACAAACACTTCGTCTTGTCCCTCTTCGTGTTATAGAAAAACTTTTTCTGCCCCACAGTTTTCTTGATGGCAGCGCAAATCTTCTCAACCAACTCAAATAATTTTAATCCTTCTTTTACTAAAACCGCTTTAGAGAAGCCACCATCATAGGAGAATGTGCAATTGGGCTTTACCGTCCGTTTCCCGCCCCAATAGCAAAAACATGTCAATGTTTTTTGCTGCACATTGGCCATACCTACAACGACCAATCAGCGACCAATTAGAGGATAGGTAACCACATAAATGACTATACAAGTCAAAACATTATTATTTGTAAAAAATAATACGACAACTTATTATTTCATGATGGAGTACAAGACAACGAATTACACTTGTAACACTGGAAGCATTCGGGTGCTAATTTTGTGACATACAGTGCATCTAAACTTCATAGAAAGAGCAACATAATATAACACAAGGAGCAAGGATTATGGTCACAGTGACAACAATAGACAGTTCAACTAATTTACCATGTCCAAGCACTATTGCCTTTAATTTACCATCCAGGTCAATACAAGAACTACCAAATGTTGGGAGGGAGTATCAAATAGCATAATACATAAAATAGAGAGAGAGTAATTATAAACCGAGTACATGTCAAAATAGTAAATTACATGTCAAAATAGGAAATTAACATTTTTTTTTTGAACGGCAAAATTTTTTATTAATCTAATGTAAAGAAACAAGAGATTAAATAGGAAATTAACATTGACAAGGCTATGATCCACAACATATATCCCACCCTCCACAAAATATATCCACCATCATTGTTTACAATTAACTTGCTTACTGCATCTACTAGTCCTACGAACTTGGGATTTCAACAACATTGCTCAACGAGGCAGTGCCAAGTGCAAATCTCTCCTCCTCAAGCCATATTTGAACTTTCCAACAACCATACGAGCCACAACAAGAACCACCAAAGCAAGCAACAGTTTGACACAATTATTCCTTCTTTCGTGGACTTGACTCCTTTTGCCAAAGCCTTCAGCCTTCTTCTCAAACTCTGTTAGTTTTTCTTCCAACAACTTGGCCTTCTGCTTCCAATACTGCATCTCATTTTGCAGATTCACTAACTTCTCCTTTTGCTCGAGAATGACCACCTTCCCACGCTGGCATATGGGTTTGTCTATCCATTCGAAAAATTTGCATCGCTCTGGATCCTACAATAATATGAGGAAATCATGCTAAGCGCTCTACTTATGTTATCAATTAACCTACACTAACAACTACCATATACACTTACCGGGTATCTAGCACACGCAAAAAATCTCCTACCGGGGTTTTCATCCGTTCCAGATACCTTGAAGCAGCTTTTAGTTCACGACAATAGCGGTCGCGACAATAGCAATTGGGCCACTCCATTGACAACCCCACCCTCTACCACCCGAACTTACTGAGCTTGAGGACATGTCCTTCATCAAAGTTTTATTGTTAGTAAACTTAAATACATCTACAATTATCCGATCTCCTCATATTCTATAGTTTGGGTATGTTGTTCGAATTTTATTTGCTTCTTATTTGTCTCAACATGAACAAACCCACAATGACAATATTTACACAAATAATGAACTTCTTTTTAGAGAGGAGACAAGCAAATTAGACTACTAAAAATTACAGAAAAAAACTTTTTTATATGAGGGAGGTAGTAAAAGACAGAGGCAAATTTGACTTCCTAGTGCTTATATTCTGACATATAGTGCAACTGAAATTCACAGATGGAGCAACGTCATATGATGCAAAGAGCAGAACTCTCTTTAACTGACAGAAAACATAAATAACTATAACATTAGCCAACCATATCATTCACATTACAGCCCCTAAACAACACTGTTGTGTTCTTCACAACAGTGTACCCAAAACTATCAAAAATTCGTAAAAAAAACTTCATAATCACAAAGGGAAGAGAGAGAAATTATGTACATTAACCATTGGAGTAGTAATCTACTCACAGAGATAGAGAGAGAGAGAGAGAGAGAGAGAGAGAGAGAGAGAGAGAGAGAGAGATGGGTGATAGCCATAGCCGTGAGAGAGAGAGAGAGAGGTATAAACTTACTATGTTGATGCTTGAACGTCACAATTCGATTGAGAGAGGAGAATGGAGCTTGAAGTCCACAGATCTAGGGTTTTTCTCCTCTTCTCCCTCTCTCTTCCGTTGTCTGGTTTCTCCCCTCTCAATGTTTTCTTCGTCGTTCTCAAATCCCAGGAGGGAAATAGTTGCCTGTGGGTAAAAGATTGAGATATTAGGGTTCAAACCAATTGGAGGGTAGTTTGGTCATTTCGAGTTACCCTTACCATGTATGTGGAAATACTTTTCTCCTTGTCATGTTTTGAGTCATTTTAGAAAACCTTACCATGATATTGGTATTATTTGTTTTAAAAACCATTTTTTGGTCATTTTCCCATAAAAATATTGTATTTTAAATGAAAAGTACACAAATTTTCGTGGGCTAAAATTTGGAGGGAGTGTTTAAAGTTGGTGCCTACACTTACATTATCATTACACCACAAATTCTCAATGTCGCACAAACATTCAATACCTACTATTTGTTTTCCTCATTCAGGTTTCCATCAAAAAATGAAAGTGGTTCTAAGTGGTCCTCAACCACGCAACAAAAGAAGATGGTTTAATTATTCTATTTTACTTTTGAGATCTTTAATAAGTTTTTTTCAAGTAACAAAAATGTAGAAAGTTCTGTTGAAAAACACGAAAATTTTTAGAACACAAATTTTAAATTAAGCCTAGGGCACCTAAATACCTTAGGCCAGCCCCTGCTTGTGAAGTCCCATCAACTTCCATTTCCACCATCAACCTTTCTCCACCGCCCTTTCTTCAATCTCCACCATGGTTTTAAATACCGACTGTTACGTATCGGCCGTTACGTAACGGTTTTTGGCCTCTACAATACCGTTACTCCCTGGTATACTAGTGAGTGGAAAAAATACATGAATATAGATCGGTTCCCGTTACGTATTGGTCCGCATCCGATTCACGGACTGGTTCACGACCGTTACGGCTGATACTCAATCATTACTGGTTATTTAAGCAATTTAAATTATCTTTGTAAAACATAAATTTTAAAAATTCACGACCGCTACACCAAGTTCTTGTTAAGTAACGTTCGATACTACCGAAACCGCTACACTCAAAACCGTTACTTACATATCACGAAACCAATATTTAAAACCTTGATCTCCGGTCTCAACCATCCACCTTTCTCCACCTCCCACGTACCTCTTCAATGCACCATTCACCTTTCCCGCTCTATATATCTATAAAGTAGAGGAAGAGCAGTTTTTCAATCATTTATAAATCTTAAGCTTTCCATTCTAATCCTACGGTTAAGAGAGTGTTTAGTGCTTCTATAAATCTAAACTATTTATTTTTGTTTCCAAGAGTTGCATTTCTGTTTCAAGAGTAACTTAAGCAACAACTAGGATTAATTTCAAAAAAAAAAAAAAAGATCACGTCTATTTCTTTTCTCCTTTAGACTGCCCCATGTCTCTCTCACCCCGAATCCCACAATCTCCTCCACAATTCTTTCCTTTTCGTTTGAATTTTCAAAAGTATTTGTACCTTTTCTACCCTTCACTTTCTATTTTCACTCCCTCGTCTATACTACTCACCCTAAGAAGAAGTGCCGTGCACAAGTATGTATTTTTTCTCCTGATCTGGAATTCGATCCGATACCGGATTGCCTGTCAACTTATCAACCGCATGATCACCAGATTCTAAAGGCTTCACTCGGCTTCATTCCTCTTCGAGCTACTTAGTCCCTTCGCTCGCTTATTGATACTTTCTTTAGTCTTAGTTTAGTCTATAATACTGACCAGGAAAGAAAGAGATTCAATATCGCATTGTCCCTTAGCAACCAGACCGACCGAGAGACAGAGACATATATTCAGTATCTTGAAAGGTAAGGGGCAAGACTTGCTTGTTTGGTTTCAGGCTCCAAGAAAGAACTTTATTAGCTAAAACTCACTACAACAATTTACATCATTCCCAACTAAAATCGCCGACTAAATAATGTTGAGTCGGAAATTGTTGTTCATTCAACGACTAAATAAACTTTGGTCGGAAAATATCACTTAAATTTCCGACTAAATAATTTTAGTCGGAAATTAGTATAATCACCGACTAAATTTTTTTTGTCGGAAAATATTCAAAGGTTTGGCCGACTAAAATGATTTTAGTCGGTGCTTCTTATATCAATCACCGACTAAATCTATTTTAGTCGGAAATTATAAACTAATCGCCGGCCAAAAATTTTTAGTCGGGAAAACTTAGTATTTTCCGACCAAACTTTTAGTCGGGAAATTTACAAAATTTTCGTGAGACCTTTAGCGGGGAAATTAGTATTTTCCGACCAAATATTTCGTCGGCAAAATAAGAAATTTACCGACTAAATAATATTTAGTCGGAAAAAAATCATTTACCGGCCAAATAATCTAGTCGGAGAAAAACAAATAATTCACCGACTAAATATTTAGTCGGAGAAAAATAAATAATTCACCGACCAAATATTTAGTCGGAGAAAAATAAATAATTCGCCGACCAAATATTTAGTCGGAGAAAAACAAATACTTCACCGACCAAATATTTAGTCGGAAAAAAACAAATAATTCGCCGACCAAATATTTAGTCGGAGAATATCACTTAAATTTTCGACTAAATAATTTTAGTCGGAAATTAGTATAATCACCGACTAAATTTTTTTTTGTCGGAAAATATTAAAAGGTTTGGCCGACTAAATAATATTTAGTCGGAAAAAAAATTATTTACCGACCAAATAATCTAGTCGGAGAAAAACAAATAATTCACCGACTAAATATTTAGTCGGAGAAAATTAAATAATTCACCGACCAAATATTTAGTCGGAGAAAAACAAATAATTCACCGACCAAATATTTAGTCGGAGAAAAACAACTAATTCACCGACCAAATATTTAGTCGGAAAAAAACAAATAATTCACCGACCAAATATTTAGTCGGGGAATAATAGTTTTCCGCCAATTCAACGATTTCCAAAAATTTCGCGAAAATTTCGGCGGGAATTTTATATTTTCCGACTAAATATTTAGTCGGCAATTCATTTTTTTAACAAAATGATAATAAATAAATAAGCTTTTAAAACATTTTATATGATTAATAAATTTTAAATCAAAATTCAAACATGGAAAATAGTAAACTAATTTTTTTATTTTACATATACTGATATTAAAGTGAAAAATAAATACTTAAAATATAAAAAACCTTAGTGGAATGAGGCCTTCTTTAAATTGTCGATCACAATTTTTTGATGTAATTCTCTTGTCAAAATGAATTAGTAATCATTAAAAAAATAAACGTTAGACAAGCAAATGCGAATTTTTTTGAATAAAGATAAATCTAAAATAAAAGGATTATTAAGCCAAAGCATACTTGGGTATTATAGTGCTATTTTCAAAAATAACACTATTGTTTGCAAAAGAATAAATTTACCAACTAAATAATATTTAGTCGGAAATTGTTTGCAATTCACCGACCAAAATTTTTTAGTCGGAAAAATTAAGTATTTTCCGACGAAACATTTAATCGGCAAAAGAATAAATTTACCGACTAAATATTTAGTCGGAAATTGTTTGCAATTCACCGACTAAATATATTTTAGTCGGAAAAAAAACATTGATTATGATTTTTTTTTTATCATCAATAAATATGGTTTGTCAAAATAAATGAAAGAAGAAATTTTCCCATTGATTTTTGATCATATAAACCGTTCAATGTCTTCAAAACGTGTTTTTAAGCGTCTCCTCAAGAAGTTAGCAAAAACAATGACCAAAAAGGGCTTGATCGGAGCAATTTTTGATGAAACAGTAAATTTTTTTAGCAAAAACTCTTATAGAAATTCAAATAATAATAATAATTTTTTTAGCAAAATAATAATAATTTGTTTTAGCAAAATAATAATAATTTTTTTTAGGAAAATAATAATAATTTTTTTTAGAGAGAGAGAGAGAGAGATGGACAAAAAAAGAGAAAAAATACAAATCATTTTTATAAAAAAATGATAGTAATTCAAATTATAGGAATTAGATTATTTTATTAAATTATATTATAGAAATTATTAGATGTTAAATTATAGAAATTATAAAAATTAAATAATTTTTTTTATTAAATTTGGTTATAGAAAATTATAAATTATACAAATTAAATTTGATTCCTTTCATAGTTTCACTGTCTCACTCTCACAGAAGCACAAATGGGCCTCCACTTTCCGGACCAAATTTTGACGATCGGAACCGTTGGATGTGTTTAAGACGTGTTTCGTGTGTTTGCAAATGCAGAAATACATATTAACATCTCATTCTTTTATATCTTCTTTTTCAGGTGTTTGTTGAGGACTAAAGTGACACAACCAGGAAGATGCAATATTTTTTAATTCACTTATTTTGCATGGTTGTGTTAAACTAAACCATGGTCTTTTGACGTACTATTGACGCCATAGTCTACTTTAGCTTTTATTACCTAATCATATTATTTGAGCAATGTAATATGGATCTTTTGAGATTGAACGAATGGAATACTGAATGTTGTTATTTTTAATGAATGATGGTTTCTATATTGAAATGCTTGAGAACATGTTTTAGATGGATTATTGATGTTATTTATGTCCAGAAAATTATGTAGGTTAGGTGTAATTAAAAAATAAAACATGAAAGAATTTAGTCGGAGAAATATTAAATATTCACCGACCAAATATTTAGTCGGTGAAATATTTATTTTTCTCCGACTAAATATTTGGTCGGTGAATATTTATTTTTCTCCGACTAAATATTTGGTCGGTGAATATTTATTTTTCTCGACTAAATATTTAGTCGGAGAAATATTAAATATTCACCGACCAAATATTTAGTCGGAGAAAAATAAATATTTCACCGACTAAATATTTAGTCAGTAAAAACAAAACTTTTTCCGACCAAACTTGTTTTGGTCGGAAATTACAATCTCCTACCTCATTCCGTCGACCAAACGGGCCAACTAAATTTTTGGTCGGAAATTACTATTGCCGACTAAATTACGACATTTTCCGACTAAAATTTTAGTCGGCAATGGGGAAAATTGTTGTAGTGACTACCCTTGCAATAAAAGCTCCTCACTCTTCACTGACGCAAGGAAGCGAAACTCAAACTCTGTTGCGGAAACTCCTATTGAAAGGCACGTAGCAAGTCACGACCAAATGGAACTACCGTTTTTTTCATTTTATACTTCAAATCGGCTCAGTAAGTGTAGGAAAATGGTAAATACACCTAGGAACTATTTTTAGGGAGCCCATTATTTATGTCCTTAGGTGTTCAGATTTGTGGTGAATTACTACAATAAGGAAAGGGGAAATGAAATCCGCATGTAATGAAGGCCCGTCAAAACATGATATCGTTGATTTGGTGATTTCACATAGAATTGTGGTAGTAAACAAAATCGGATTCTTTTCAAAAAAAATAAAAAAAGAATAAAATCGGATTACAATTGAATTTATAAAAAAAAAAGAAGCTACAAAGACCTTCATGCAAGGGAAAAAGGTTTCACGTAGAGAAAAACTAAAACAAATTTTAAAATGAAAAAATACTTCCTAGGGTCACCACCCAAGGGCGGAGGGAGAGTAGGGTTGGGGTGGGCCCTGGCCATCCCAGAGATTGAAGATAGGAAAGTGGTGCACCAGCTGCTTCTAAGGCAATTTCAATCGATGCTCCAATGTTAACTAGGATGATATGTTATGAATATGGTGGTATAGCGTGCTATTGGTACGTATTCAAAGACAAGCTTAGGAACATTTGATTCGAAACAACACCCCAAGACCTTCTCAACATTCCTATGGTTAACTTGTGTTAGGATCAACAACTCATTCATGAACTGCTCTACTTGATTCTCATCCATTACTTTGGACTTCTTGATGACAACTACACGTTGTTTAGGTAATTAACTCGTAGACCACACCATAACCACCGCAGCCAAGTACATCATATGGCTTGCTGCTGCTACTTTACTTTGCCATGCTGAAATCCAGTTAGCTCTTAACATTTGGCTTGCTGTTGCTGTTTCATTTTGCTGCTACTACTGCTGCTGCTTTATCTTGCCGTTCTGAGACCCAGTTAGCTCTTAACATATGGCTGCTGCTGCTGCACTATTTGTTGTTTCTAAGTTCCAGATTCAATGGGCACTCACTACTACTCTCTCGTTGGTGATTTTATGGTTCAACCAAGGATTGGCCTGTTATTTTAAACCAACTAGGAAAAGAAGTTAATTACCTCTTGGTTTGAGGACCAATATTTAAGTCCCCTAAAGTTTATAAATTACTATTTGATTTACATTGCAATTTAACTTAATTGACTAGAATAACTCTAAACTTGGTGACGATGGTTTGGATATCCTGGAATTTCATATGCTGCCGCTCCTTTAGTTGCTTGTCCTTTGGTTCTGCTAGAGATGCTCCAACATTTACTTGTATGTTGGTTCTGCTGGAGATTCATACATATGGTGTGGTTCTTCCAGAGGTTATTCTGGAATTTCTCTGGATGATGCATTCCCATGTTTGGGTACTTCTGGAGTTTCTTATTCAGTGAAGAGGATACATCAGCTCTTATGCCGTTTTATTTTTCTTTTATTGGTTTAGGGTGTTTTGTGCTTCTAGTTGCATTTGTATGGATATTTTGATCTAAGGATATTTTGATCTGTGGCTGTTTTGGCTTGGCTGGTTGACCTCTTGCCAACCATGCTTAGGGCTTTCTGGCATATGATTGTCAAGAGGGTTGGGTGCCAACCTAGTTGGGATGTTTCCCTCCCGTTGTGATGTCTTTCTCTATTGTATCTGTTTTTTATGGATCAATAAAATTTCTTTTTGCCATGCAAAAAAAAAAAAACTTAGGAACTATTTTTAGGGAGCCCATTATTTATGCCCTTAGGTGTTCAGATTTGTGGTCAATTACAACAATAAGGAAAGGGGAAATGAAATCCGCATGTAATGAAGGCCCGTCAAAACATGATATCGTTGATTTGGTGATTTCACATAGAATTGTGGTAGTAAACAAAATCGGATTCTTTTCAAAAAAATAAAAAAAGAATAAAATCGGATTACAATTGAATTTAAAAAAAAAAAATAAGCGAGAAAGACCTTCATGCAAGGGAAAAAGGTTTCACGTAGAGAAAAACTAAAACAAATTTTAAAAAGAAAAAATACTTCCTTGGGTCACCACCCAAGGGCGGAGGGAGAGTAGGGTTGGGGTGGGCCCTGGCCATCCCACACTTTTTTTTTTAAAAAAAAAATTCATCAGTTACGATCTCCCAAGTTTCAGTGGATGATTTTGCAAACTCTCAATGGATGATTTCCGAAATCATAGATGATTTCTGAGATTTGAGAACACGTCGGCTTGCATTTTGATAGATTGTTAAGCTACTTTTGTTCTATTTTAATGGATGATCAATCTTGGAAAATGTATTTTAGCTTTTCTATGACTATGGAAGGCAAAAATATTAATAGTTGTTTTTTTACTTATTTGTTCGTAATGAATAAACAGATATTTGATGATGAATATTTTTCTGCTGTAACTTGGCCCCCTATGACCCTTAATACTGATTCTGCCACTGTTACTAGTGTATTCGGCACCTCTGCTTTGCGAAGTATCAAGACTCATTTGATCGAAACTGATTGTTCGATATTGTGGAAACGCAATTGATAGCTCTTTAGCTACGTTCTCCAGTCATATCTGAGACCAGATTCGAAACACACGGTGATGAAAAATAGTGATGGACTGATGGTTAAGGACAAAAGACCGAAAGTCTACGATCTGGATGACTATCACTCACTATAACTATCGGCATCGTTACCTCTGCTTGGTCTCTTGACTTTGGAGTCTTTGTTGCTCCCTCCTCTCATTATCATCTCACATAGAGACATAGAGCTTATTGTGTTCGTGTTTGTTGGTTTAGATTCTAATCAGCATAACGTAGTTAGGTAATCAATTATGTCACTAGAACCGACACATGAGTTCACACTTCTTTTCAAAACTAAAAACATAAAATAGATGTAAATGGAATCTCTTTCCAAATCATTGAGACAAACAAAAAACTTTTCTATTCCTTAAACTCCATCTTATAAAATACTTCAAAAACAGGGCCGATTTTTTTATTTTTTTATTTTTCCACGCTAATTTAAGGAATTGAGATAAAAATTCAAAAAAAAAAACTAGGGATAAAAATATTGTATTTTAAATGAAAAGTACACAAATTTTCGTGGGCTAAAATTTGGAGGGAGTGTTTAAAGTTGGTGCCTACACTTACATTATCATTACATGACAAATTCTCAATGTTGCACGGACATTCAATACCTACTATTTCTTTTCCTCATTCAGGTTTCCATCAAAAAATGAAAGTGGTTCTAAGTGGTCCTCAACCACACAATAAAAGAAGATGGTTTAATTATTCTATTTTACTTTTGAGATCTTTAATAAGTTTTTTTCAAGTAACAAAAATGTAGAAAGCTCCGTCGAAATACACGAAAATTTTAAGAACACAATTTTTAAATTAAGCCTAGGGCAACGAAATACCTTAGGCCAGCCCTGCTTGTGAAGTCCCATCAACTTCCATTTCCACCATCAACCTTTCTCCACCTCCCCTTCTTCAATCTCCACCATGGTTTTAAATACCGACTGTTACGTAATGTATCGGCCGTTACGTAACGGTTTTTGGCCTTTCCGATACCGTTACACGCTGGTATACCAGTGACAGGAAAAAATACATGCGTATAGATCGGTTCCCGTTACGTATCGGTCCGCATCCGGTTCACGACCGTTATGACCGATACTCAACCGTTACTGGTTATTTAAGCAATTTAAATTATCTTTATAAAAAATAATTTTTAAAAATTCACGACCGCTACACCAGGTTCTGGTTAAGTAACGTTCGATACTACCGAAACCGCTACACTCAAAACCGTTACTTACATATCACGAAACCAATATTTAAAACCTTGATATCCACCATCCACCTTTCTCCACCTCCCACGTGCCTCTTCAATCCACCATTCATCTTTCCCTCTCTAAATATCTATATAGTAGAGGAAGAGCAGTTTTTCAATCATTTATAAATCTTAAGCTTTCCATTCTCAAACTCTGTTGCGGAAACTCCTATTGGAACCACCGTTTTTTTCATTTTATACTTCAAATCGGCTCAGTAAGTGTAGGAAAATGGTAAATACACCTACCAAAGAAAAATTATGACAATCAGGGAGTTACCCTTGTACCTTGCAATCAGTGTGGTTTTCGCTTGATGAGTAATGTTACATAAAACGAATAGTTTGCATAAAAAAGTGTTTTCCCGTTTTTGGGAAAAACTCAATGGCACCGGCGGTGTCGCGGGCGTGCCAGAAATTGTCGACGTCCAACGTGGAAAATGTTAGGATTCCAACAACGCACCACATGCAACAGAAGCAGTAAAACAAGAGAAAACACGACACACAATATACGTGGTTCGGCCAAATCGGACCTACATCCACGGGGAGGGGGGTTTCACTATAATCCGGAGACAATCCGTGTTCTTGTGTTACACACTCACACTCAATCTCACAATAATGAAATCCTCACCAGTTCTCTCGTGTATCTCTCTCTCCGGGAGAGCCACAACCGGCTCCCCCTCTCACACTCCCTGCCTCTCTCTCTACATTGTGCTATCACACTTAATACACAAGGCAACAATGAGTATTTATAGAGTACACATAAAAACCCTAGCCACTCCCTCTGGGCCTAAGCCCAACAGGCCCACACGGGGTGGAATCCCAACAATCTCCCCCTCCACACAGAGTGGGCAAAGTCGTCTGCAACACCCCCATGTCGCCTCCTCCAATCAGCTAACTCTGGCAAACGCCTATGTCACTAACCAGTCGAGCATCCATGCACCACCAAACAGAGTACACAAAATCCGAAAGAGTGTATCCTTGCAAAACCAGACTCCGCAGCCAATCAGAAAATCCGAGTACCGCATCCCATAAAAAAGAATGCCTCCACTCGTCCGAGTATTGCACCCCCTCAACTAGGATGCCTCCACTCGCACACCTCAAACTCGAAATGTATGCGCTCATCAACAGAAGCGCCTGCACCCCCTCAACTAGGGTGCCTGCACCCCCTCATCGAGTGCCCACAGCTTCATCGCCGCGTTCCGCCACTCTAGCATCCTGTCCTGTCAAGAGAATGCAGCAACCCTCTGCCCACACCAGAGGCTCACTCCTCCAAATGATTTCACACACCATCTGCGATGAGGCTGACTCCTTCTTTGACACTGCATCCCCCACCGAGTACCTCCGCACCCCCAAAACTGGGATACTCCTCTCGTGAATCCGGGATGTGAACAAATCCTGCTATATCTCCGTGGCTCAAACTAATCTACCGCTCTGACAGGCGCATGTGTCATTCCCAAACAAGCATATCCGCACCCTAACCGGGCACACTACTCGAATGAATGTATCCCTGCAAGCCAGATCTTCTGCGGTTGATCATAATCCTGCACCCCCTATCCGGAGTGCCCGCATCCAGGCATCCAAAACCCAGATGCTCATGCCCAATCACAGGACATAATCCGTGACTCCATCTCTCCACACCAACATGAGCTCATAACTGGAAAGATAATCCGCCACAAAAACACAGAAGAAAGAGAATACCAGTATGCATCATCTGATCTCCATCTCAATCCCTCTGTCCGGAGCTCCCGTGAACAACCCATAGCAACCAGTCGCTTTATCCTTGCTAGCTAGCATCCTGCACACTCTTGATTCGACTACCAGCGCATCCAGTACCATCCCGGTCATGACTCCTCGGTACACTCCTGCGCCTATCCTGTGTGCAACCGCAACTGTCGCCTCTCCTGCTCACGTCACAAAACACCCATACTGCCTGACCATGCCTGACATCAGCTCCAACTGTCACTGCACTCTCACAAGCCTGTATGGTGGCCCATCATCCAATCCAATGCAGCTCGAATCACAACTGCAAATCCCGATGATAGGTCTTCAAATTCGATTGAACCAGACTGCCTCCGATCACTGCTGACCAACTCCGACCTGTCACTCTAGTAAGCGCCTGTGTCATTACCAAACAAGTGTATCCGCACTCATCAACAAAGATGCAACACCTGAGAGAATGTATCCCTACTCACTAGCTTCTCCGTTTGATCACCACGGCTCAAACGCCGCGAATCCGCAATCATCCGATTGCCCCGGTCAACCTCCGATCTCTGCAAAGTCTGTCCAATACTCCTGGTGTGTAGCTATCCAACTCCACTCGTCTCTCTTGTCACCAATCCGTCACCTATCTGTCACTCCTGGTCTCTCACCACTCTCCATCAGCTCTCCCGGGTCTCATCCTGCCTCCAGGTCCATCCATGTTCCAATCCCAGGCCTTCCTAGCACCCCCTGGACTCCCATCGAATCTCCCATGGTCTGCCTCCGACTCAACATCCTCCCATCTGATTGATCTGACCGCGTCGGATCCTCTCCAATCTCTCTGGATGTATCTAGGACTACAAAATTCGGCCTGAATCACAAAACCAAGCCCACCAATGGATCCGGAACCATCCAATTAGCTAAGAACAAGCCTCCTCGCAACCCAAAACGCCTCTAAACACTCAAATCTGGCTCAATCCAGCAACAAAACCTGCTTCCGAGCCTCTTCACGAAAAACAGAGCGCATGGTTGGATCCGGAACAACGAACCGAGTCGGGAACCAGTCTGAACCGGACCTGAACCGGTCATAATCTCACTAAACTAGTCAAAAAACATAGTCCGGTCTGCTTCCGGACCGCCGGTCCGGTTTGATCTGGTCTAATCCGGTCTGATAAATCGCTGAACCGCAGGTCTGACCGGTTTGACCCTTTGGACCGAACATTTGACCCCTTTGCTTGACCGACCAGGTGACTTAATATAAAGACGCGTCCCAAGCGTAGGACTCTCGACCGATGTAGCATAATATCCGGAAGTACCGGAGTCGAACCACAGAGACGGACGAACGTGTGCAGGACTCAAAGATGACGGGTTCACATTTTATCTTGGCTCTTAGGTAGCCACCCCTTGTTTAATGAGATTAATTTACTAACTAAACTACCAAACTAAATTAACTAAATATGGATTTGAAAAGGGGAGTACAGTCGTGGGAACCCAGCGTCCGCAACTAACCTAACCAATGTTTACTCGGGCCACAATTATTCATTTTATTGATTTTAGAATAAGAAAAAGGATCCCTAACAAATGCGCACCACCTGTCACCAGATTCCGTGCGCATTCGAATTCCGGCGATGCCTGGGTTTTGTTTGTTAGAAGAGTTTTCGTCTTCTAAAATTGCTCAAAAATTAAATTAATTCGATCCCAAGGCAGAACATTAGTCAAACTAGCCACGGAGCGCCTACGCCCCGCGGCCGCACTCTACGAAATTACTCACTCATGCTTTCAACGGACGCAACAAACATATATTTAGAACTAAACATAATATACGAAGGAATAACAAGAAATCAAAACTGGAAATCCTGAAGAACTTGGATTAAAACTTGAATCTGCAAATTAATCCTGAGAGCAGCCGCCAAAGTTAAGAAAATAAAACCTAAGTTATGAATGTCGACCTCTAATTCGAGCTAAAAGATAAGTATTTATACTAATCCCTAATCTCTAATCAAAATCCGAGACAGAATAGGATTATCCTCTGCAGAAGACCAAAACGCTGTCGTTCACTGGCCAAGATAAGCTCTCTGTAGCGCTACACCAAAAGTGGTGTAGCGCTACCGCTTGCTTATCTCCCCCTTTGACTGGTTGACCCCCCTATTGACCGGTTGACCTCAAAGTTGACCGGTAGCGCTACACCACTTTTGGTGTAGCGCTCCCCAAGCTTCTGTTCAGTTTCTGCGCCATTTTCGAGCGCTCCACCAAAATCCTTGTAGCGCTCACGACGATCCAAAGTGCTTCCGTCGAGAAATTAAGTTCACCACTTGGTCTCCACGGCCTCTCATGCTCTCTAGCTCCATCTCGGCCTTCAAGTCTTTGCAATCCAGTCATGGCGCTAAAACAGCCTTATTTTCCTGAAAATTAACAAAAACACAAAAACATACCAAAACAACGCATCAAGTGGAAAATAGGGAATAAATTAGATAACAACGTGTTAAAACTACCCTATTGAGGCACTTATATCTACGATATCGCGTGCCTATCACCCTTTCACCGGGACCCCTGACCTGTCTGACCTCTTTGACCCCTGATGACGTCAGCCCTAGAGATGATGACATCAGCCCTACCATCACTTTCCTCCGCCGCCGCGCGTGCAACACACGCTGAGAGTGGATCTGACGCGCCGTGATTCAACCGGCGCGTGGGGGCGCGTGCATGACTTTCCGGCCACCTTCCGACCATCTCTGTGATCGTCTCCTCGAGACGAACAAAACCCTGTCTTCAAATCTCGAAACCGACCACTCTATGTCAGTCCAATAGCCAATAACCGCACCGCTTCTTTCCGCCTCTGTTCAAACCACCCGTGGGACCCTCTCCGGTGACAAAAACTGACCATGAACACTCACTACAAGAATTTTCACAAATCCCGAGTAACGGGTTAGTCGGCAATGGTAGCCATTTTAGTCGGCAAAAGGTTTTCCCGACTAGATTTTTAGTCGGCATTTTTTGTCGGGTAATGATTGTCGGCAAAGATACTTTCCGACCAAAAAGTATTTAGTCGGCCTAGGTGGTTCATTTGCCGACTACCGTTCCCAACCAAAAACGTGGTCGGTATTTCTTTTTTTAGTCGGGAAATGCCTAGGCTTTCACCTACTAAAAAACTAGTCGGGGAATGCATTGCCTTTCACCTACTAAAAAACTGGTCGGGAAATGCCATAGTTTCACCTACTAAAAAACTAGTCGGGAAATGCCATAGTTTCACCTACTAAAAAACTGGTCGGGAAATGCCATAGTTTCACCTACTAAAAAACTAGTCGGGAAATGCCATAGTTTCACGTACTAAAAAACTGGTCGGGAAATGCCATAGTTTCACCTACTAAAAAACTGGTCGGGAAATGCCATACTTTCGCCTACTAAATCTTCAATTGGTAATTGTTTGCATCAGTTTGTTCCCAAATGATAAATGTTTAAATCCCAATTTTGTTTCCCCATCTAATTTCCTGTCATCCTAGTATTTGTACTAAACAAATAAATTTGCAAAAATAAATCCTAACATTAATAAATAAAGATGCCCACCAAATACTTAGAAAACAACTTGTATCCAAGTTCCTAAGGCTTAAAATAACAACACGTCTAAGCGTTACAACTTACAAGGGCAAATAAAAAATCCAAACCCACCACAAAATACTTAAAAGTTCAAGTTCAACAAACGGATAACCAAAAAACATCCTAGCATGTAGAATCGTCAAACAAATTCCAGCTTTGATCTTCATAGTTAATAACCAAAAGTCGAACGGCAGGATACTCCATTAAAGTGTCGATCTGTAAAAAAAAAAAAAAGAACAATCCACCGTTAGTATTTATGAACAAGTGTATCCCATTGCTCAAGGCTGAAGCTTCCAAAATATAGATTTCTACTCATCAGAAACAACACTACAACAAAAATCATAACATAGGATACTGAAAGATATGAGTAAATCATTGACAGATAAACAATGACAACAGGGACCAGCACGGTTCATAAGAACCATCCCAACTGCAAATAACATAAGTACAAAACAATCAAAAGTAAATCTCACCTACCCTTTCCAATTCCCCATCAGCATACTTCACTTGCAACTGGCTAGATGCCTAAATTGGACACAAAAGAACAGGTAGCCTTGAAATTAGAAAGCAAATAACATGTTCTGTACCCAAAACAGAAGCAGAGGGGCAGCATACCAAGATAAATTATTTTAACAAGAAATGATTTTAGTTTTTAATGATTTCCACTTTCTATGTAAGCCTCAAAGTCTACCAACTACAGTGCATCCTGAGGTACAGACCAAACATTGCCTAATCTCGATAACTTGGTAAGAGATAACTCAGCAAGGACTCAACCTAAAGCACCAGACTGCTAGCTGACCTGGACAACCTGTTACTTTAGAATTGCATGGAGTTTGAACAAAAATGAGTTGATATTTACTGTAATTGGTCAACACATTCAACAGGGATGAGCTTACTTTCTATCTTCAATTGTTAGATGATATGATTTAAAAGATGACATGTGCTAATTTTTTGTCTCCAGGTAATGTGCACATGCCATGCCATACAGACAAAGACGTAACTACATAGGGCCAAAAGGAGGCCAAGGCCTCCCCCCATTTGAAATTGCCATGAATTATCTAGCAATTTTTTTGTTATGGTACTAAAGGTTTATATGGTGGGCCTCCCCTAACAAAGGAAAGGAAATTAGTATCAAACATACTCCTAACACCACTTATACGCGGCAAGACTTTAGTTTCGGCCACGACATAGGTGTGGTAGGGTCCCTTACAGATAATGAACCAAAAAAATTTACTTCCGATTGCCCGCTTAAAATTCAAGCGCATTACATGGGTTATTGCTAGTTATTTAGACATTTAATTGTTTGGATTCTTGAACCTTGAAATGTTAAAATCTTGGCGTTCTCTACAGTCAACATCATTTTTTGCTTTTCCTTTTGTGAACTTCATGTAATGTGCTCTCTCTGTTTGTAAGTTCTAAAGCAGTATCAATCGAAAAGTAGATTAACGTAAGAAGTCTTCATCGAGAACATGTGCTCTAAAAGTATTCCACTAACTGTTTTGTCGCCAATAATTGCAGCTATAAACTGATTACACAGACCATAGTTCTTCAAATAAGCACATTTGGGTTGCGATTTGAGGACCAATCACAAGCGGATAACTGCCCAGTATCGTGACCAATCATAAGGTAATCTAAAGCATAACTCTTCCGAATCAGTAACATGCAGTATTTGGTAGAATATCCAAAAATAAACGTTGGATCAAATTCTTTTATCTTGTTCAGTGAAGGTACTTGATGTACTTCTGTCTTATTCAATTAGTGTACCAAAGAACCAATACCTATCCACTATTAATAAGAACACATCTTAAACAATACCAATGGATGAAGATCAAAGCAGTACTAACCCCAGGAAGAGTTCTCTTATTATGACACACATTCACCGCCTTGTCGGCTTCTTGCCTAGTCGGACATATAACGAAAGAACAACCTGCAAGTAACCAAGAACATCCTCTAAATTAAGTCTTGAAACATCAGTATAATAATATCCAGAATTAAACACACACATGGCTTAGCATGTGTGTTATAGCTACCAACACAAATACGTGCATGGCTCAATCTCAATGTTTCTCCCTTGCCATCTTTTTTCTATGAAAACTCATGCGGCTCAAACTTAAGCTCCACAAGGAAAAGTTGGGGAAAGACCTAATGTCCCTTCCTAACACCAGAATTTAAAGTTGCATTCTCAAAGAACCATAATCTTCATTAAGTTTCAAAAGGTAGCAGTTGCTTGATTGTCTTAGACAAATCCAAATACTTCTCTCTTTTGAAAGAGCATAGGTTTTTCTTTCATATTAAATGGTCAAACTAGTCAGACACAATATATACATGAAATGCCCTGTAGAGCATATGCCTAATCTAACATGCCATAGAGACAACCAGTCACGTTCCATTACAAATCCCAAATATAGAAATTTGAGCCTCATTGCCACTAGTTCGGAACGAAGTGTTGGATCAAACCAAAAGTCCCATTGTTCTTCAACCAATCAAAACAGAAATCACAACAAAGTTAACCGAAACCCTTTAAAAAATCTGGGCAAATCCTAAGAGATTGTTACGTTTCGCAAGTCAGTGTCAAACGCACCTCAGGTCAACCTTGCAGCACCTACATTTATCGACTGAATACTACTTTCGATTCTCATATTTAACCATAAGGCCACAAACAAAGTAATATCACAACAGCAAAAGGATCATTAAATCATTTAAGTGCAGAGTTTGTGCAAATCGCAAAATGATATTTTGTGCTTGTGAATGAAGATTAAAACCCTAGATTTGGGCAACAATAAAAATATCAAATCAACCCTGGTTAGGGTTTCTTGAAATATGGGATCATAGTCTGGGGACTGAGGGAATAAAAACGAGGTCAATAGTAAGGATTGAAGGTACCACTTAGCTATGAGGAAAAATAAAGAAAAATGAGCATACCTGAAGTTTGAGAAGTCTTGCGAACAGAAACATGATTCAGAAGGCTGGATAAACGATTGAAACGATTAAGAATCGATTGAGACTATTTACAGAACGGATAAAGAGAAAGGATTTGCAAAGACTAAGAGCAAGGATTGAAGTGTAAGAGAAACGTTGAAATCAATCACCAAACCTGAACTGAACAGAACCCTACAATAACAGCAGATCCCTTCAAACTAGCTTGCACAAAAATGATTGAGAAATTTGGCGCTCGTTCTAAGTATATCGATTGAAATTTTCAAAGGGTCTGAGAGAAATGGGGCGCCAAGGATGGGGAAGTAGCAGCCGTCCTCGAGGAAATTGGGAAATAAGACTAAAACATTTGTTTTAGGTAAATATGGAAATTGGGGGTGTTCTACAATTGCCTACCAAAACGCTGGTTGGGGATTACCCGAACCCGCCAATATTTTCACCAAAATTCTAAATTCCCGCAAAATTGTAACCCCCATTTCCCCGACTAATTTAGTCGGCAACACTAAAAATACTTCTTTTTTTTTTTGCGTGTGTTATAATGCAACACTAAAAATACTAAAAAACTATTGGACTTTCGCCTTTTAATGCATCCCGGGACATTGCATTTTTTGCTGTAGGAATCATCGATCTTTTAAATTATATATATATATAGATCATTCATATCGAGAATAAAGTTACTCTCGTATTGCTACACACTTGATTAGGCATAAGAACCCATTTATTTAATGAAATTGCGTCCCGATCAATGACCTTTTTAAACCCGATTCAGCCAAAATTTTACAGCAGTGATTTAACTAATAAGAACAACAAAATCAACGGTCTCGATCATCATAATTATATCACGGTCGCGTGATCGGACATAAGAACTCATTTACTTAATGAAATCACGTCCCGATCAATAACATTTTTAAACCCGATTCAGCCAAAGTTTTACGACAATAATTTAACTAATAAGAACAACAAAATCAACGGTCTTGATCAAATTAATTGTATCACAGTTGCGTGGCTACAATACATTCAACTACAACACAAGACATAGTTTGCTATTAACTACATTCAACGTATAGAATTTAAAGGGCATCACCAATTCAATATTTACAATAGTCGATCTAAACCGTTGGAATTACACGCCCCGCTAATTTTATTGGTGTCACCAAAAGTGGAGATCATCTGATATGGGCAACTGCTTGATCCGATCACATTTAATGCATCCAAAGGCTTTAAAATCGTACAATGGACAAACCAAGTTCCACCTAAGTTTTTTTTTTTTTTTTTGCGATCGGAACCGTTTAACTTTTACATATTATAGACACCATCAGTTATACAAAAAGTTAAGAAGATCGTGTATCGTTAGGCATGTAATCGGAAGAAAAACACCTTTAAAAGAAAACAATTGCGTCTCGATCGACGAGTTTTTTGAACTCGATCAAGAAGAAAATTTAAATGATTGATTTTTCATCCAAAAAATAACGAAACAAACGGTTTGATTCCTAAAATAATTGGTAAAATACAAAAAATTCTATTTGGCAATGGGTTGGATCACGTGTGTGCGGAACAACTATGGCTCATGCATCTTTCTTGTGCAACAAAAAAACTAGTTGGCAAATATCATCCAAGAATTCCCGACTGATTTTTAGTCGGGAAATAAAAATATTTTCCGCCATTTTTTTATTTCTTGTGCCAACTAAAATTTTAGTTGGCAAATATCATCCAAGAATTCCCAACCAGATTTTTAGTCGGGAAATAAAAATAACCCCCGCCAATTTTCGTTGTAAAATTTTAAATTGCAGTGCAAAAATTATTGCCAACCAAATATTTGGTCGGGAAATAAAAATATTTTCCGCCTAATTTTTTATTTCTTGTGCCAACTAAAACTTTAGTTGGCAAATATCATCCAAATAATTCCCGACTAGATTTGTAGTCGGTAAATAAAAATGACCCCCAGCTAGTTTTAATTGTAAAATTTTAAATTCGTGAAAAAACTATTGTCAACCAAATATTTGTTCGGTAATTAAATTCCCCCTAAAAAATGTCCTTCACGCCATATTTTCCCAGACCAAAATTTATTCTAGTCGGCAAAAACGTGTTTTCCCGGACTAAATTAATTTGGTCGGGGATTACAATCACAATTGGCCAACCAAAATCAATTTAGTCGGCAATTGTATAGAAATTGGAGACTAAAATTTTCTAGTCGGGAATTTTAGTCGGCGATTATGTAATTTGTTGTAGTGACTCCGTTGGACTCGTCTCTGAGAGTTGCACATATCCCTCTGATCAAAAACAAGTTTCGCCACCTGTTTTGTCCGACCAAAGCTTCAAACAGTTCTCCAATGGCCTCCGAGTGATTATCCGATTGCTCTGCGCTCTCTGGTGCTTCAACCCAAGCTCTGATACCAGTTGTTAGGATTCCAACAACGCACCACACGCAACAGAAGCAGTAAAACAAGAGAAAACACGACACACAATATATGTGGTTCGGCCAAATCGGACCTACATCCACGGGGAGGGGGGTTTCACTATAATCCGGAGACAATTCGTGTTCTTGTGTTACACACTCACACTCAATCTCACAATAATGAAATCCTCACCAGTTCTCTCGTGTATCTCTCTCTCCGGGAGAGCCACAACCGGCTCCCCCTCTCACACTCTCTGCCTCTCTCTCTACATTGTGCTACCACACTTAATACACAAGGCAACAATGAGTATTTA